>JBBMHQ010067876.1:0-13530 GCA_037834295.1 Postelsia palmaeformis
GAAGAGCCTACTTAGTGACCCCGGATCTGAGTTACGACTGAAGAGGGAGAGAGAGAAGAAGGGCAAAGATAATATATGGGATGGGGAAAAAAAAAAAACTGTCAGAACGACTGCTGTTGTTCTTACTTCGTAGAGCGATCGTGTACGTCCATACAAGTAGCGACAATGCCACCAACGGCCAGATGGTGACGGCAAGAAGCCGGTCATGAAAGTCCAAGCCCGTCCATATGCATCCGATGGACAGGGGAAATCTTACATCGATATTGATAATGTCCAGGCCGCTCACAAATATCTGGTACACCTCTTGATATACGATGTTGGTCACAGATGCAAACTGCGCGGGAAAAAGCAACCAGAACATTGTAGTTTGTCGTCGAATGCATGTGAGGTGTGTACGCGCGTGAGTAAGATACATGATGCGCTATCTGCTCGGTTTCGAAGATAATCCCCAAGTCGGTGTATCGCATTGGTACACTGTTGGAAAGAAGTTGCACAGGGGTGTCATTCATGTGGCGCTTAAACGACATAGCTGCAATGTTGGTGAGAAGAGTGAAGATGATCAAATGTGTAGGAGAACTGCGAAATCAAAAATGGAGAAACACATAGGATAAGGACAAGCGCATGAACGATCATCCTCGATCATTTTGCCTGTACTGTGATACTTGGTTGCAATTAGCCGATAGAAGTCGTTCTACAGTGTAACCCCACGGTAACGGATTCCGATGCTAACCTGTGGAAGCTTTCCGACGAGTCCCGAAGAGCGATAATCACTCCTCTTTTGGTACAGGCGTGTATACCCCTTTTCGAACGTTGCACCCCACGCTCGGCACCGTTCCCCGCCGCATACTTTCTACCAGTGGTCGTACTTATTTCATCAAACCAGTTTGGACATCGACCGCAAAGAGCCAACTGCCATTTTTTGTTTATCCAGTAGTACCACGTCGTACCGCTCGTTACCTGTTGTAGATTAGTAAACAGCATTCAATATGTTAACTCAACATACTGCACGATCAAAGGCTAATGTTATCTACCAGGGGTTTCGTTGGCACCCTACAAGCATTTCATGCTCCTTCATATTTGTTATCGTTGATCATGACGGTGCTCTTGAACCCCTATATGCATTACAGCCGGAACACAGCCAATGTCTTGAAATATTCTTCCGCTGGGACTGTTTGCCAGGGTTCAAATCTGCCAGACGATGATGACGCTTTTGAGGGATTGAAGGGAGATCCCAAGAGATATTAATCATTGAATGCAGGTGGTCGCCTGTTCTTCGCTTCCTGTAAACATGAGGTGGTTGAAGAAGAGCGCCATCAAACCGAAATCTACACCCCCAGCGATAAGCGCGATCGCCAGCAACCTCTGGCGTCTGAACTTCGTGCACCGAGTGCATGTTCGAAACTGTGACTGAAGAGCACCCGCTTTGGCACACTGAACAATCAGCGTCAGGCGCGCGCAAGGAGGATAGTATTGTCGGGTGGTAAGGACACAAGGTTATTTACGGCATGTGTGTAGTCACAAGCAAACAACACGGTAAATACTAATCGCTGACTCACATGGGCCCATGTACCTGGCGGCACAGAAGGTTTCCGCCCACGTCTTCCCACCCAAACACGCATCCGAGTTGGAGCACACAAGAATGACGGAACTTCGGCTTGATGCGCGCCAGTATCCCTGGTCAGTACTGAGGGTTTCCAGCGAAGTACCAGCTTTTATGGCGGAGGTGTGCTTTAAAGCAATCGAACAGGTCGGGTCGAAGTTACTGTCACTGACGTTACAATTGTGACACTCCTCCTAAGAAGGGCACACATCACAAACCTTGTCGTACCGTGCAGTACCTTCGATATCCTACACAGACAAACAGCACAGAGGGGAAACAATAACAGTACGGACGAGGAACTAGAGTTGTTAGCATGTTACACGCTCTACGCAAATCGTGCGAATCCACTGCAACCCAAGATTGGGCTAGACGTAGATGAGTTGTACATCGTCAAAGCTTATCAGCAATTGTTCAAGCAGCACATACATGTTTCACATAAAAAAATACATATGCATACACTCGCGCACCTGAAAGATCTCTTGCAGATATTCTCCCGCCGGGCATGAAAGAGCATCACCCTTGAAAGAGGAGTGACTTACATTCACCAAAGAATCGAAAACAGCAAGAGCTAGGCCACGGCTTGACGCGACGCTCCTTGCAAACTGACATTCCAAGTACAATGTCGGGGTCGGCGAAACCCTTTCGTCATTTCCATAGTCGAAACTGGCGACGGCGCCTCCGATGCCAGCCGAATTTGTAGAAAACGTCACGCCCTCGAAATGATGACCCCAGGCATTGGCCGACGAAAAAAACGCCCCCCCCTGTGGCGAAAGCGGAGTTGCCCGTAAACGTTACGTCTCCTGTAATGCGGACGCCAGAACTTTCTCCGGACCAAGACCCGTACAAAGCCAACCCTCCACCCTCGTCAGTGGTGGTGGAGTTGCGGATGAACTTGGTGATTCCCAGACAAACGATACGAGAGGATACGATACCGCGCATCGCGCCTCCGTGCCGGTGAGCTACGTTACCAATGAACACAGTTTCTCCTTCCCACAAAACCAACGACTTCGATATAAACATCGCTCCTGCTGTGTCACCCGCGATGTTGCCGACAAATGCCGTTACCCCGGCCCCAGTCCAAGATACGTCGTTTTCTGCAGCAACGTGAATACCCCCTCCCGCTCCACCGGCAATATTGTATTGGAAGCTCGTATTGCCATTCCAAGTTACGATACACGCTGAGTTTATAGCCAACCCACCCCCATTACCAGTGGCTGAGTTTGCCATAAACGTTGTTTCGCTGGTCAAACCAAGCTCCGAATAGTTGTGCAGCAATGCCACTCCTCCAGACTCGGCGGTGTTGTACTCGAAGTCTGCTACACCAGCCCAAGACACGACTGACGATTTCGCCACAAATGCTCCTCCACAACGTTCATTTTTTTCCAGAAATCCCGTGATGCCCTTCCAATTTACGTGTGTCGATTCGTGGGCAAACACTGCACCTCCCTCTGAGGCCGCGTTTCTGATAAACGTCGTCTCCCCATCCTCATGAACGTTCGACCGCCCTCCCGCGAAAATCGCACCCCCATCGAGCGAAGCGTTATTCGTTTTAAATGTGGTTTTGTCCCCATCCCAAGACACAGTAGAGGACTGTGCCGCGTAAATGGCACCTCCATACGCCGCGGTATTCGATGCAAACACCATAGTGCCGCCGAAGGAAACGATAGATTGATTCAGAGCGACGACAGCCCCACCCAATACCGCATGGCCGTTTTCGAGGGCCATATCACCGATATCCAAAGAGCTCTTGCCGTGTACGGCGAAAAGCTGGGTACTGTAGTTCCCATCGACGGTAGCATCATCCGCTGCTCCTGTTATGTTGAGCGGCGTGCCCTGCATGATATATATTGTCTGCGAAACCACCATGTCTCCATGCCACACGACGGACAATATTCCATTCGCGCACTGTAGCGAATTCGCGAGAATATATCTACATCGGTCGTGTTTCTCACAATCAGCGCCTGGTTTTCAACGGGACAGGGTACAAGTTCTTGGGCCGAATTAAATGCTGGGCAGAGAATCAGGCTCGCAGCCTGCAGAAGAACGACCGAAAGACACCTGATTACATGCAAGCGGTCTTTGGGGCGGGCTGTTTATTTCGGTAGGAATTCAGCGGTCGTGGGGAATTGTTCTTCATAGTCCACGAAGACTAATGGTATGTGCATTCTCCACATGAAAAAATCGTTTTTCCACTCGTCGACACCTAGAACACACAGTACCCGTGCTGGTTTATCGCGCTCAATGTATACAAGCTTCTGTGAGAAGATTTCGACATCAAGAACGGTACAATGTAGTACCTTGTATAAAACACGCCTCGGCAAACCCCTGCCAGCAGGTACACAGTAAATGTATTTGATGACACCACTGTATGTTGTTACTATGAATGCGGAAACTCCGGCGGTAAACAGGAAAGTGCGTGGTCATCAAGAGAAACCCAGCTTTGTACTGAAATTTCCGTGTGTAAATCACAATCATTCAAGGTATCAACAGTGTGCAACCTCAGCGAAACTGTTCGCCCAGGAGGACGTCGACTTTACAGTGATTTCAACAATACCTCTGTAATGTTGACAATAACCCGGGATTTGAGTGGCGATCTATTTTATGATGGGTATTATAATAACAGTACATAATAATAACAGTACATCCCCCTAGGGTTAGATATCTATAACAGCCTATACTTACCAAGCAAACAGACGCTGCGGATAGATCATGATATAGTTCACAAGGAGTGAAAGAAGCCGACATGAGCTCTGGTAAGGCTGTGTGTAACCCAGACAGCAGGTATTGAGAATTACCTGTAGATCGTACGTATCGAAAGCGAACAAATGAGGTGAATCACCCTGATAAGGAGTATATCCGCCTCAAACAATGTATAAATATTATGTGTTTGCTAAGCACAGCGATCCCAGTCCTTTCAGTCGCTGTTGCTGTAGGGACTCTCGACTTCTCAGTCAGCCCGGCTCTCCGTACCCTGTTATACGCCGAGACCTGAGCCATTTTCGCATTTGATTCGCTGAAGACTCATGACAACACAATCATTTGAAATTCGATAAGCCTGGAAAATGTGCAAATTTCACGTTAACTGGACCCGCGAGTTAACGACGTACCTCTGACAACAAGTATTGGTGCTTTGGCGATCATTCGGACTAGCGTACCAGTGAGCAACACTCAAATAATGACGATAATTATTTCCTTTTTGTTTGACTCTGGGATCAGCACCCGGGGGGACGCTGTCATTTGAATGTTTGGCACCTTCACCTTTGGTGAGAACACCATAAGCTACACTTCAGGTACTCGGAGAACCCGCAAGGACACAGTCATTTCAGCTTGGTGTAATCAGGGGACTGGCAACGCTTCGGTATGCTTAGTTTTCTGGTACTCGGTGATTCAAACTGATTTGGACTCGCGTGTTAACTTGGACCCGTCTCTGACAACCTGTCAATATCCGTATCATCAGGGGGTTGAATGTTGAAATACCCGCACGTTCGTTTCCGACCTCTACTTCGAGATCGTTAGTATCCACAAGCGCAACTGCAGTTCTGAGTAGAAAAAAAATGATACTGTACGCACCTTAACCTTGTGGGGCGAGCGACGTCGTGTGACTCCATCATGTGGTCGACCTAGAGTAGCGCACAATTCGGGCGAAACATTGCTATTTTGGTGAGGGCGACCGATACATACATACATACATACATTCGTTCGAGAAAACTTCAGACGCATTCAAAACTATGCGAAAGGCTGGAGTTTCTGGAGCCGGAGCCTGTCGAAAAGGCACGGTTGAATACCAGATTCTGTTCGCAATCGATGTCGCTACAGAACATATTTGAAGATAAAACGTTAACCCCGCCGGTTATCATGGCCACACGAAGTATCACGCCGGAGTAAATGGCCGGAAATGTGACCCTATGCTTAACCTTGGTATTTCGGGTGTCAATCTCCTTTCACTTGTAGTCAGAATGAAGGGTCGTTGTGCATCCTCCCGTTCCACCTTATCCTACACGCCTCCTCAAATATTTCAATCGTTTGTGTGCTTTTGATGGGCCTTTGACGTATATCCTCCACGTCATATCTGAATGTTAAGCATATTGGGCCACGTTCGAACACGTGTGGCGAACGTGTTTCCCTCACCCGCTCATTGTTCATGAAAGGCGGATTAACATCAAAATTTGGTCTATTCAGGCTCTGAAAGTAACCCGAACAGGAAATAAAAAAAAAGAACACAAAAAGGGGGAAAGCCTGGGGTAATTCGGAAGCATGAAATGGATTTTTACACTCATTTGCTGAAATTGCTTTGCAAATAGTATTGACTGACGGCAATGAGCCCTATATATACATACGATGATGATGAAGGACTCAAACGTCATTCTGTATCCGTTGCAAAATTTGGGTATGACAGTTGCGTACCGGTATTCCAGTCTGTGGGTGCCATGGAGATCTTCGCTGTTTTTGACCTTACTGTCTTTCTTGTTAATTTCGTGATCACGCATGGCACTGCCTCTGTCTGAAATATATTACTTGGTGTTCCCTACCGCTCATGACGGAATAGTCAAACACGAACAACCAATAGCGCTATCCCGCTTGACGCTAGATTATTGTCCAGGATATTCGGTGCGAGGCCTCCTCATGGGGGACGAAGTTTGAAATCTTCGGATGAACAATCTGGATCATGTTTGCTTCCCGGGGGGTTGAACAGGAATTCGATGGAATTGCTGTGCTTACCAGGACAAGCCTGTTTGAAAACAACTCCAGGTATTGAAGCGGAAGAAGGTGTCTAGTAGGCCGGGAGAGATAGCCATCGAAGGGTACAGTAGAGGGTGATGAAGTACAGACGTTGTCAGGGTCCTCCATTTGTGGCAGAGGGAGCGGCGGCAGCCGCCTGACAGCGGGCCGTCCTCCAATAAATACGGAGGATACTTTGGAGGAGTCGAGATTGTCGAAACAGTCAAGATCGGTTGTATTGAAACTCTGTGAAAGGCGGAAGATCTTTGATTTTCCCTCGAAACCGCCAAATAGGTACGAGAGTTTTTCATATCGTTCATCGTTTCATGGTAACCTTGAAGAATGCCTCCTACGTTCAGCTCATTTCTAAACGGGGCGACTTCCATATGGCCGTGAGAGTCACAACGCCGATGTACGAGAGGCAGCAAACCGCCCGCGTGGTGGGTGTGTCTCATGTTTATCCTGTGTCACATGACAACTATATAGGGTATCAAAAGTGGGAAAAGCTAAACAACCAATCAAAACCCGGTCGTACGTGAGCTAGTCTTGCAGATTTGATGCTCGATATTTGGGATCTTGTACTGTGGAGACAGTAGCGTGAATGGTTCAGGTAGGGCACTCATAGTTGTATACCTGGACGAGATGAGGAAGGGGCTGTTGTGAGTTAGGGGATCCAGCCAGTTAAGGGGTCCCTTTGCCTTAGGGGATCCCCTTCAAAATTAGGGGGATCCCCTTGTATCTTAGGCTCTGGGGACATCGCCTCGCGTCTTGACTTAATAACACTTCAACAACATGGTTTGACAGCTTGATTTTGCAGCCTATTATTCGTGTGGATTTCCAATATCAAATCGTGATATTCTAATATCACTCAGATGAGGTTAGGGGATCCCTTTTGACTTAGGGGATCCCCTTCAAAATTAGAGGATCCCTAGGTTCTGGGGACATCGCCTCGCGTCTTGAGTTAATACCACTTTAACAACATGGGTTGACGGCTTGATTTTGCAGCCTATTTTTTGCGTGGATTTCCAATGTCAATTTGTGATATTCTAACATCACTCAGATTAGGTTAGGGGATTCCTTTTGCCTTAGGGGACCCCTTTTGCATCAAACACACATTGTGAGGATCCCCTAAGCCTGTAGGGGATCCCCCAAGAATTGAAGGCATCCCCTAAGACACGGTGGGATCCCCTTAGGTACGAGGGGATCCCCTCAGACACTAACCCTATCCCCTAAAATACGAGGGGATCCCCTAAGGTTGAAGGGGATCCCCCAAGGCAAAGGGATCCCTAAGGTTGAAGGGGATCCCCCCAGGCAAAGGGATCCCCTAACTGGCCGGATCCTCTAACTCGCAACATGTCACCGCTGCTTTATCCTAGTCTTGTTCGTCGTCACTTCCCTTAGGATGATCCCGTCATCATGAGCATGATGGGAACTTTCTCTGAGCTGCATAATAGCTTTGATGGCCGATTTGATGGGTCACTCTGCTCAAAGATCCAGCAAACGTTGCTGAGGGAGGAAGCGAGGGAGGCTATGGTACGCCAAGGCTGACCGACTCGGGTGGTCTGCTAATATAATATACAGGCAACGAAGTATTCTGCGGCTGGCGTTCTCATGTTTTAGGGTGCTTGCAGTTCAAATGGTGCAGAAGAGTGTATATACAGACATCTGCTCGTCATGCAGGGTGATTATTTGGCCATCTATCAATCGCTCTGATCTTGATATTTATTGCTGTCGTAGCGAGCGAGGGGGTATACTAGACATCATGAATAGCCGTACTCGTACGGTTATAGACCCTCGATTCGCGTAGCTTTCAAGAGGGGGGTGTGAGCAACTGGTACATGGGGCCACTAAGAAACAGTTCGATCGGGTGCTGGAAACGGTTTCGCTCGCTACATGTTTCCACTGACTCAATGAGTGTTTTCGTACCGCTATCGGAACGCTCTCTTTGCTGTTGCCTTGGTAGGTTGCACTCACCCGTGTTAAATAATTGTCTTCGTTCTGTTGGGCAGCGCGAAGTATCCGAACAGGGTTTCCAAAATATCTTACTGTGACGTTGGGGCATAATCCAGTTATCTGTAGCAGAATACCAAACGCGGGGAAGGTTTTCGATGCTAAACGTACGGGAGATATTCAGGAATCTTGCCACGATACTCTCATTGCTACTATGCAGTCCTCGAGTTCGATGCATATCCCTCGAGCAGGGCTGTTTCGCTTCCGATCTGTTCAGGTAGCCTGTCACGCTAGTGAAACGTACCGGGCTCCCCTCCAAACCCAGCACCACCTGAATGACCCCCGTCGTATCGAATAAGTGCTGTGCACTTTCGTAACCCAGCAATGATGTGTGCGATGTTGTCGCGGATATGAAAGCGAGAACATATTGCGGCTATCTCGATTTCCGTCTACAAGGCCAGCCACCTTTAGGCATATCAAACAAAGCCTATCCCGTGCTTTTGTCAGTTCCGGGTGCCCGAGCGAAGCCCTATACAGTTCTTGTAGTGTACTTACTGTTTTTGGCTAGCATGACACGTGCTCCCTACATCCCGCGCCCCACGGATGGTGACGCAGGCATCAGCAGGGAGGTGTCGAGGAGAGAAAGACGCGCTCATCAGGACAAACTGCGCGCTCCCGTGGACAGTGGAGGTCCTGCAGGCGTCACGCGTGGCAGAGTTAGTATCCGACGACCTTGAATTTAAATAGAGGCTATGCAGGACATCATGCTGCTCGAAATTGGGGGGCACCAGAATATTTTTGTGCATCATCAAGGCCATCGATGTTTTTGCACGTTTACCCGCACGTCGTCCAACTGGGTATCATATGACAGTGGGGGCCAAAAAAAAGCCCCGTGATCAGTTGCTTGGATCATAAGTGGGGAGGGCTTCTTAATGCTGTGTGCCAGACGAGTGTTGCCGCGACTTTAAACAACCGACGGGAATAAACGCGATTTGTAAACCAGTCGGCGATCGAGTTGGATGCGCCTCAGAAAAAAATCATTAGGCTTGCTTCAATTCTGGCTGGTCGCACGAGCAATAGTAGCGTGTGTCAAGTGCAGGTAATTTGTAGAGTACACTTTAGATCAAACTGTATGACGCACGACGTGTGCAGCGTGTACATTGACTCCGCATCTTTCAAGTAGACATGATACTTTTTAGCCGACATTACTTCTGTGAGATCAAGATGATGATGGTGTTATTTTGTGTTGTGTATTCTGTCAGTCAATGTTTTCACGTGCCTTGATTGTTTCGCACGAATATTTGGTATACTCTCCATGCACCTATACCCGGCACTGTCGGTCAGTGCACAGCGTCCAAAGGCGGGGTGCGCTTGAGCTATATGTGAAGAGCATTGTTTTGTTTGTATGCTTCGGGGGGCTGTGAGAGCAGTGATCAACGAGGACTGCTTCTGCGCGCGGTTCAACCAACGGAATCCACGACTGCTACTACTGTCGAAGGGCGAACCATCAAGAATATAATGTCAAAACATGAGACCACATTTTCATTTATGGGCCAAAGAAAATACTCGATATTCTTAGTATGTACCACGTATAAGAGAGGATGTGACCGAAACTTATTTTTCCATACACCATACACAGTCTTCCGCCTGCACGTACCCGCTAATAGGTATTCATCCCACTCCGTCGGGGAAATTGCTCGCTCACGGTGAGTACTCGTGATGCTGTCATTTTACACATGGACGAATTCAAAAATCCAAGAAGAAAGGGAAGAAGACCTATGTTTACAGGAAGAGAGAAACAAAAAAAAGAGAGTACACTTCATCTCTGTTGTGCGCGAGTATACGTGTTTCTAAAGCATCATCGTAGGTACTTTTTTTTTGTTTTTAAAAAATAAATAAATAAAAAATGAGGCTACACTGCCTGATACATGCGGTATGTAGGCCTCGTGCGCTCGTAAAACAATAGGGAACAAAACAATATCCTCCTGCACCCAAAGCACACCAGTACCACGGTGAATTTGAGAGCAACTCGGGATGGGTTGCAACGAGACACGTCCCACGCGTTAGCTCAAGATCGCCCGCTTCTGCAAGTACCGGAGTTGTGGAAATCGGTAACGTACAGCTCTCGCGTTCGTCAATAAAAAGCACGTCTATTGCAAGTAGACACCCGTAAGATAATGGCAGCCTGTACACAACGTTACTTTTAATTTGGTCGCTTCGCTCCCAATTTGTTGCGGTGGCGCTTTGCGTCAAATGAGCTTAACTGCCTATGAGAGGGGAGACCATGAAAGTGCGGCCAATCATTGGAACGTGGCAGGTGTATACCCCTAGCGTAGATAGCATGCATCATTTGGGTTGTAATTTCCTGAGCAAATCAATGCAGGCGGGGCTTACTTTGTTGTTGATGTTCTGCCGACTGCACGTATTTAGTAAGGTCTGCTGTTTGTTTGCATATTGCTGCAAAATTAAAACGAAGAATAGTGCATGATTTACGAGGCTACGCATCAGTGCCATTTGTCGTCAACATACATGCTCCGTGAGGGGTGAACGGGTTGAGAGGCTAAGTTTGCTCTCAGGCAAGATGCCACCAATCAGTACAGTTGGTTGTTGTCGCGGGGGTCGATGAAACACATATTACTGCGAAGTGTTGGAAAGTCGACCGTAACCATGCTTCGAGAAGCGGATGAGAGAACCGTCATCATGTTGTTGTGAACTGAAGAACCGGAATATAGTGCGAGCGCATTTGCGGTTTGTTTCGAAACATAACGCTCGTTGCTCGTTGTGTTTAGATTGTCCCCTCCTGTTGCTGTAAACGGTACGTATCTGGTGTATCACGCCGACAAGTGTCGGTGATATTTCTGTTTTCCGGTGGGTGGTGGTATTTTCATTCAGAAGCGATACGGTCCTTCCTATTTTTTTCTGAACTTCGCCAAGAATCACGTCCGAATTGTAAAGGAAAGAGGCTCATGCGCTGGAAGAACGAGACTCATACCCTGACACGATAATGCATGTGTCGAGGCTCTGTCTCTGTGAAAAGAGATGGCAGAGGTGGCACCAAAGTGTCTGTGAAGATCACTTATTTGCAAGAAGAAAAATGATGGTTGAAAATTGTCGCTTATTATGTGGCCAATCTGGAAGGAATCTTCATCTCAGAGGTCAAGAGGAGAAGAGAGAGAGAGAAAGGAAGAAAGTAGATGAGTAGCAAGGTGATCGAGGTGAACGATGCCATAACCTGATCGCGAGATAATGCCCACACTATGGGCAGGTGTATTCTACAGCAGCCCGTTTGATTTCCTGGAACGTTCCTAGCAAAGTCCTTGCAACGGTTTACGAAGTATGTTGCGTACTCGTAACGTTCTATGAAACGTTAACCCGATCCTGTATTACGATCGTTATGATGGAGATACCTTGAATACAGCAGTGCGTCGGCAAGAAAAAACAAAATCAAGTCTCGCCGCATATTGTTTTTCTCCGCATCTAGGATAAGATACCAAGTATACTCGTATTCGTGCGTATTGACTGCACATCACAATATATACGTATATGGCTCTTAACGTCCATACGCTGACACGCCCTCATGATGTCAGTCAGTACCTAACGCTTGCAGCGTAGAAACCTGGTACTCAGATGATTAGAATGCAGAATGATGAAACATATTAAGACCTGCGCGTTGGCAGCTGTAACATGGAGAAACGGTGGAGACAAATGTGACAACATACATACGCAGGTCCGTGTAGGAACGGCTGCATTTTGGGTATTTGCATGCCACTAAAGCTATAACCGTCGTTGTACATAACCACTGTGCTACAAAATACTATTGTACGGAATAAGAACATTGAAACGTATTAGATGTTCTTGCAAACGCGCCCCCTCAGTCGAATGCTACGATCTAGAGCTACGAGAAGAATACTTGTAGAACAAAGAAACGTCAGTGGGTGTATACCCAGACTAGAAATAAAGTGCACTACTCAATATCAGTGTGTAGTATTACGGAGGAATATAGTTAATAGGACCTACGGTACATACAAAAACATATATATTTCCGTATTTATAGTAACAATATTTGGTCCTGTTAATAACTATATTCCTCCGTAATAGCACTTATTTGTCTAGCAATCAGCAGTGAATATAGTTGGAGAGACATCTTGAAAAAACTGGGGCGTATGCCCAGCATGGACGTGAGGATGTACTAACTCGTAATGCACACCAGGATACTTAGTACCTAGTAGCGAGTCAAAGAAGAAAACTAGTCGTGATGTGATTATCAGCGATGCATACCCTAAGGAATCAAGCACTCACCCGTCTGCTGTGTGTCCAACCCGCCCCCTGGATGCCTAGAGCAAAACAATAGAAAACTGTAGACGACAAACACGTAACCCAGTTTACTCAGCAGAAGGGAAAGGCGTATAATTAAGCTTCGTAGACGACGTACGTACTCGAAAGAAGGACAGATAGTACGGCAAAAGACTACGGTGGGCATAATACTGTCACGAAAGATACTCGTTGTGCTGTTTTGTTGACCAGCGAGTTATATCCTAGAAAGGAAACGTAAGAAGAAAGTATCTGTCTGTTGTACGCCCTACAATGGATCTACGACAACTGCTAAAATACGTCGTCATAGAGATTCGAAACAAAATCGAAGAGAAACTGTCATTGTACGAACCGTATTGAAATGTGCGTTGACTACATTCAGCATGTTTCGGGCGTTTATGTATTATGCGTACCCGAAAGAAAGCTTTGCAAATAAATGTGAACCTTCCCCACAAAAAGCGAAAGAAGAAAAAGCAGTCAGAAATACCTGGCGCGTATTGCTGGAGGCTCTTCTGCCTCATGGGCCAGTGCTGCGTCGTTGTTGTTGCTGCTCGTGATGATCTTCATGTTCGGAAGAAGTAGAAGAGAGTAGAACGAAGTCGCCTGGAGAGATGGTTGTGAAGCTATGCTGCTGGTGATGACAGTCCATATAGCTCCGATGATAATGACGAGCTAGCTCGGCTCGACGTGCTGTGTTGATGCCGCGATGCCCCTTGTCCGTGCTGCAAGAAGATTTTTACTTGGAAGATTTCGTGCAGATGTTGTTTTTTTTTAATCACTTTCACTTTCAAGCCTAACTCGTAAGAGGTTTTACCCTCTGTTATGGAAATGTTAGCACATGACCATGTATGAGTCAATGTTCAGTAGCACTGTACTGTATCGTAGATCGTAGTCTATGTACCGTTTCGGCATGTAACGTATATTATGCGGAGGAATAGCATTCGTATTAT
>JBBMHQ010067887.1:0-13525 GCA_037834295.1 Postelsia palmaeformis
CGCACAAGCCAACGCCGCTCGTGCGGGCTATATACTCAAGCAACATATCTCGAGCACCTGTGCCCACAGCGGTTGTCGTGATGCGTACAGCAAGCAGCATGGTGGCTTGGAAGAAGCTCGGTGTTTTTATCCTCTAAGAGTTGAGATGCGTTCTGCGTCGGGATAGTGCTCGGTGCGTGTAGGCCAATGTAACAGAGGGCCAAAAGTTACCGCAACGTTTGGTGCAGTCCTGACCTTGCTGAAGCACGTACGTTTTTGCCTTTTTTGCAGAATTTTACCTAAAACAATTACCTCGGGAAAAGTTTTGGAGAATTGAAAGTAAAAAAAAAAGTCTCAAACACTCTAATCAAGGCAAAAAATACTTGAGCGAAGTCAGGATTTGGTCAAAAGTTGCGGTGTCTTTCGGCTCTCTGTTTGATTGGCCCACACTCTCCGAGCACTACTTCGACGTACAGCGCGTCTCCAATTCGAAGAAATATCGAAACACCGCTCGAACAGCCAGCATCTTCCATGCCACCATGCTGGCTGCTGTACGCATCACGACAAACGCTGGGAGCACATAGGTTCCAGACGTGAAGCTTGAGTATAGCGCGCACGAGCGGCGTTGGGTTGTGCCGGGGGGGCGCCGTCGCTGCTACTGTTTCACGCTTTCGCTCGCCTGATGACGACGTGGAGAATGCGTCGTCCCTGCTCGTACTCGTGCTCGTATAGACTTGCTTGTAGAGCGCGACAGCATGACAACTCGTGAATCATTTCGAAAACAACCATACTGCGGCAGCAGCAGCAGCAGCAGCGGCGGCGGCGGCGGTAGCGGCGTAGCGGAGCGCGCCGACGCTGTGGTGTGCGTAGGCCGAGCGCAGCGGCAGCAGCAGCAGCAGCAGCAGCAGCAGCAGCAGCAGCAGCAGCAGCAGCAGAGCAACAACAGTAGCAATCCAGAAATGGAAGCTGGTTAGTGCTGATGCTTGCTGGTTCTGGTGCTGACACTGTTGATTTTTGTTGCCCTAACTATTGTTGCCCCTAGCTGCCGCTTGCTGTGCTGCTGCTTGCGGTCGTGGGATGGCAGTGGTGGTACCGCTGTCAGCTCTGCCGCCGACACCGTTGCTGGGCTGCCGTTGCGACTCGCACGCTTTTTTTTTTTCGTTTCGGTTTTTTATTTTGCCGCGTTGCCTCTGCCCACCTCCCTTCTCTTTTTCGGAGGCGTCGCCTGCAGGGTTTGGTTGACCTCACTTCGCAAACACACCGAAATCAGGGAAAGGAAAACACTGTTAGTAGCGGATTTTTTTTTTTTTACCGCTGTCGCAAACACTCGAATGATTCGTTCGTATCCTGGAGTTAAAATCTCAATTATCTTCTTTTTTTTTACTCCCCCATCAAATAAAACCATAATCACGATAAGATGGCACATCGGATAACGATGTGGTGGGATTTGATCACACCTAGGACGAGTCACGATTTAGATCCTCTATATCCCTCTTCACAGATGCGTAAAAGCTGGGCGCAATATCTGGATCATACAGATTCCACCCGATGAAACATGTGCAGATCATGCATATCGCACAGATCCCGTCCGGCAAACATGCGCAGTTCAGGTAGATCATACGGATTTCACCTTCTGAAACACGTGCAGACCACCTAGATCTGCAGATCCCACCTGATGAAATATGTATGTATGATCTAGATTATACAGATCCCACCCACCAAAACATGCATATTATATCTAAACCATACACATCCCTCCGGGAATAAAGTATCTAGATCACGCAGATCATATGTATCCCACCAGGCAAACATGTGCAGATCAGGCGGACAATACGGGTCATACCCGGGCGAACATGTATGCAAGATCTAGATCATGCAGACCCCATCTGGTGCAACATGTGCAGATCACGCAGGTCATGCAGACCCCACCTGGTGAAACATTTATGTAGTAAATAAATCATACAGATCCCACCCGGGGCAAACGTGTGTGTACGATCTAGATCATATAGATCGCACACAGCCAAAATCGTGTGCGAGATCCAGCTCGATCTGTTCGCGTCCGGTATTCGCCTGGGAAACCCGTTCCGGCCTGTTGCCGACTTGATCTTCTGCCCCAGTCCAACCATCAGAGCTGCCACCCCCGACAGTTGCCATGCCGTACGTAGTTTGTAAGCGACGGCGTGCTTGTGCAGCTGTTGTTGTGCGGTTAAGCTTGAGCTGCTAGCCGC
Source organism: Postelsia palmaeformis (assembly GCA_037834295.1). Lineage (NCBI taxonomy): Eukaryota > Phaeophyceae > Laminariales > Laminariaceae > Postelsia > Postelsia palmaeformis. Next base: position 2,208 of record JBBMHQ010067887.1, read on the forward strand.
CACCACCACCGTGGGCTGCGATGCCGTCAATGTATGTCAGATATCGTATGCAACGGCACACGAGCCCACGAATATAATCGCCCCTGAGCAAACATAAACAAACATGTGCGTACATCTTCATCTGCGAGAACGACGTGGCATACCGTGTAGATCATACATACCCCACCTGGTGAACATGGGCAGATCACCACAGAACATACAGATCTCACCTGGCGAAACATGTGTGTGAGATCTACTGTAGATCATACAGACCCCACTACATGAAACGCGTGCAAATCACGCAGATCTGCGGATCAAACTTTTCTGTTCGATCTAGATCATGCAGATCCCACCCACCGAAACATGTATATAATATCTAGATCATGCAGATCCCTCCAGGCATATATGATCTAGATCTCGCAGATCATATATATCTCATCAGTCAAACATGTGCAGATCAGGCAGATTACATAGACCATGCCCAGGTAAACGTGTGTGTAAGATCTAGATAATATAGATCCCACACACAGAAGCATGTACACAAGGCCCAGATCATACAGACCCCACCCAGGCAGTGAGCATAGGATCTAGATCGCTCAGATCCTGAACAGCATACATGATTTAAATCCCGCAGATCTCTGTAGATTAGGGATCTAGCTGCCTCAACAGATCTAGATCTCGCGAATGGGATCTGATCTGTCGTACTGTAGGTGTGGATATGTTGCTGAGGGAAACTCCGACTTTCTTCCGTTTTCAAAACGGAACATCATATCGCATAAGATCCGGCCTAACGAGTACGAGCACAGCACAAGTACCCAAGTTTACTGTTCCCATTTTGTTGTTCTGAAGGTAATCGACGGAGAAAAACCTTCAGTTGGTTGACTTTTACATCGACGGCTGTCGTTGTGCCTGTTCCAAAGCAGCACCAGTCGTCTATGTACGTAAATTTTAACTTCTGTGCGTACTCCTGCTGCGATTTGCTACCAGGTACAGTATCGAAGGATTTTTTACGGATCGCCCTGGAGAATGGATTATCCTTTTCCTTGCCTACGGACCCTGTATTGCATCCCGGGTAGTAGGTTGCTATGCCAGGATTGGTGGTGTCTTTGTTTTTGTTGCGGGCGATCCGGATATAAACTTTCAGTTAGTTGACTTTCTGTCCACGGTTGTTGGTATGCTCGTTTCATAATCATAGTGAACACCACCAAATTACAGTAGGGTGTACCCGTTAGTAAGGACCCCCCCCAGGTGCTTTTGCTCTACCGACATGATTTTGTGTACTGATGTGGTTGGTATCCTAACCCGTGCCCCGCTTGTGCGGGATTGAGAGCGTGTGCGGGACTGGGGATGAAGTTCCCCTACGCTTCTCCTCTGCGGCCTCTGGCAAAGCTCCTGGACGGGAAAGGCGTGAATTCGGGTTGGAACACGTGTCCGCCCAGCGCCCTCCCGTCGAAGGATCCGGGGTGCCGTATGAAACCCACGAGGTTCGGCGCCTACACTTGCCATCCTGCAAATTCCGCCTGACCGTGGTTGACGCCGTACGAACCCGAGACGCCTTTGAGTTTCGCATGCATCGCCTTCTTGTTAGTGCTACCCCCCCCCGTCTGTGTTTGCTTCCAGCCCCGCCGCTACATACATAGACGAAAAGGGTGACATTGGTAAGAAGGCGATACATGCGAAAGTCAAAGACGTCAGAAACTCGTACGGTGCCAAGCACGATGAGGTGAAAATCGCAGCATGGCAGATGCAGGCGCCGAGCCTCGTGGGTTTCGTACAAAACCCCGGATTCTTCGACGGGAGCACGTTAGGCGAACACGTGCTCCGACCCGGAAAACAGGCCGTCCCGGCCAGGAGCGCTGAAGGAGGCGGAGGAGGAGCCTCGGGGCACTACATCCCCAGTCCCGCACACGCTCTCAATCTCGTACAGGCGGGGCGTGGGGGAAGATACGAACTCGCTTTGCAACTCGTGGTGAACGTCTAGGTTGGTCCGCCGGCTTCTTTTCGTTTAGCTTGCCATCAACTCGTCGTACATGAGGTGTATGTAACGTACAACGTTCATTGATGCTGCGTGTACATTTATATGGAATACAAATAGTATGTAGACTGTTTGCCACAACCACCCCTTCTTATCGTACTGCTGCCATCAGCAGCATCGAGGGCGGTCACCGGCTATTGCACATGACAACGAATATTGGATTTTGAATACCACATGTCCTTGGTACCACACGTAGGACTAGTAATTCAGATCAGAGCACGTACGGCGTCGACCTATACCACGCAGCTTGGATACGGGAGTATTGGCAACACCATTGTGGATTCACAGCAGACATCATGCTGGCCGATCCAACCAATAAACGCTCGCCGGACGTAGATCTCGCTCAAGGAGAGACCCGTTTTCTCAACAACAATAGGCACGGAACACGGATAACACTCGCTCCCTGTGATCAAAGCAGACAGCAGCGCATATCGTAAGAACGGGACACGATCTAAAGTGTTCACACGAATGCTTCTGTGGTTTTCGAAGCAGCCTGTTCTTAATGCGGTACGGCTACACCCCTCTTTGCAGTATAGTCGCTATACTGTATCGATTTTCCTGCTCCCTTGACCCCTTGCGCATAGGGTCCGAGCTGGTGACAGGCGTCAGCCCTTTCTGGCGGAGCCCACTGAAGGTATGTGTACATCTGTCGATGGAGCAACAAGCCTCTCGAAAACCCGTCACCAATCACGGAACCAGCTACGTCTCTTGCGTTCACGTAACCCACTCACACTGCCAATCACAAGCCCACTAGCCCTCACGCATCATACCTCAACACAAACCAATCCGAAACCATACCAAAACTAAGCCCTCCAACCAATTCATCCACCTACGAATTCCCCTTGTGTTATTCACCGTGCCCTAGTTCCAACTCGATTCGACCCAACCAATTCCAGCCGAAATAGGTCACATGTGTTTGTCTCGTTCAGCTGCCGACCACACTACCCACCCACCAACTCACCCGCTCGCCCATCCACTCCAACATCAAAACGCCCCCCCCTACCCAGACAAGAACCGTCGACCTCCCGCACCCCAACATAAATATAACCAAGCCAAACCCAACACTAAAACAACCAAACCAAACTCCTGCATAACCCAAACTCTCGGCGCATCGGAAACGCTTTGCGGTTTACCCACCCATCACCCACCAACTGCTCACAACTAACCCACCCACTAATCACGAACCCACACGCCTACCTGCCCTCGGGTTCTGTATTGGCCTCAGCCCGAGATTAATTTTACCCAACCCAGTCCAATCCAATAAAGTTGAACGTGTTTCGCTGGCCCATTTACCGATCGACTGGGCCACCCACATTCAACCATCAATCAACCCATTTACTTGTCAACCTAACGACGCGAAGACCCACCCATACGCTCCGTACCCGAGCGCAATACCATTCCAACGCAACCCTACAATATACCAAGCACTTTCCTACGCAACCAATGTTCGTATTTCCTCAGTAACTGCTGTCATTCTCCGCGTTCAGCGTCACTTATTGGTAGAGCGATGCCAAACATTCGAAGCGGATACCATCCGCGTTGATTTCGAATGAACGACGCCAGAGCCAACCTCAAAACGATCCACGCGAACTAGATCCGCGGTGCGTACGTTGGGTTTGCCCGTCAGCGCTTTTTTGCAAGACAAACAGGCAGGTGTGTTTTATTTCCTCAACCGTCGAGTTCTCTACTCAGGATGTATACCCGTATAGACAAGTCCAAGATCGCAAGCGAGTTTTTGTTTTCAAATGTCGAGATAAGCCGCGCTACGGTCCTGGTACCACCTCAACCCTTTGAGAGCCGCAGTCCCATTGTGGGGAGATACCACTCAAATCTCAAGTAGTTTGTCCCTCAAACGGGACTGCGGTCCTAAAAGGGTGAACGTTCTGAGGCCTTTCCCCTGAGGACCTCTGAACCTCACCGAGACCTGGCTCTGAGGAATAAATAACGGACGACTCAACGGGAAGACCCGAGGCCTAGGAACCGGTATACAGTACGAACTGTCTAGATATTGCGTTGCTTTGCGGACAAAGAGGTTGAAACCGATTTTCCTTGGTTTCGTGGTGGCGGTTCCCTGTACAAAAATGACCCCGACCGATGGAACCTTCCTAACAGTTTACCCAACCCAGAATTAGTTGGGTTATAAACGACACTTCATACAAGTTTCGGCACACAAACGTGGGATAATGCTGACGTTTCGTGAGTCGGGCTCCTTTAAAATCAGAAACAGGTAACAAGGGACCACATTGATTTGGTTTCCGACCTTTTTATTCCGCAAATACCCCCCAATCACTGACGATGCTGAGAAGTTCTCAGGCTGACAAGCCTCGTCTGCATGAACCGATTCTGGCGAAAACGTAGCATCGCGCGTCGAACGTTGGGTCATGTGATACGCAAGGGTCGTGACAGGAAAAGGAAACATGTTTTTTCCTGTTGTTCTGGTCTGCCGGACGTTCATCATTCATGAGAGTAAATTACGTGCGCGTTAGCCTCACCAAGCCACGCACACTTGTCTAGAACAATGTTCTCGCAGATGTTTCACGACCTCCACACTATGGATACCACGGGTCCGACACATTTTAGTGTTTCCGGCTGAGATCCTGTGGAATTTGGCATGGAGCCGAGTGGAATGTCATGACTATGTTGGGATTCCACCCCATGCCCCCGCGGATCAAACGGGTTCCGGCGTGTCCCAGAGTGGCCTCCTATGAGATCTCCCGGGGTCCGGCAAACATGCCCTTCGTGTGACTCCCGGCAACTGCCGCAGCGACTTACCGCCGTATTTCAAGTGATGAATCCCACGAGTTCCCAAAGTAGTTCCCACGGGAGTTATCATGGAAAACAACGATATGCCACTGAAATCCTCGGGAATCCAGTTCGTGCATCTTCGTTCGGAAAGCATGAAGAAAATAGTTTTATTCCACGGCACTCAAACGATCGCTCTGTGCTCCCGCGGAGTCTTTTGAGATTCCGCGGATTCCCGTGGTTGCCCGCGGGTTTCCGTGAGTCACCGCTTGAAGTCACATGGTTTCTCTGTCCCCGCCTGACTCCTGCTGGTGTCCGCGAGTACCCGCGACTTTCTCGGCGTGACGCTGCGTTAGTTCCGGCTGGGTTCCGGTGAGGATCTCGCGGGGTTCCTAAAAGTCGCCAAGAGCTGCCAGTAACGGATTTTACGCTGCCCCCCCGAGTTCCTGAAAGTACCTCAATGCAAAAGCTTCGACTGTGAGTTTTGACGTTTTCCATGGACGCTTCCGGTACTTGCGTCGAAGATGCCAGTTTTCACGAGATTCCACGCGCTTGAACAAAAGACTCTGTGAATGGCACTTCCACAACATTTCACCAAAATAATCTGTCTGTCATTTTTTCTTAAAACGGGCTGTGACGGCAGCGATTACTCGGACCACGCCGTAAATGAACCTATCTAGAACCCTGACCATGACCATATGACAACCAGCGGCCGGTTTGAAAGGTCTGTTTTGGGGCTCATCCAGGTCGTTGACCTTGCAACGATGTTGCTCTTGGGAACGCTTGGGTCCTAACGCGAGAACAACCGTCAAGCCCAGCGGAGAATCGCGGAACATTCGCGCAAGGTCGCGCGCGGCTTCTCCTGAGACGTTTCCCACGAGTGCTACATACAGCAGGTGGCGCACCTAAAAGTTTGTAAGAATCTCCTCTTTCTCGCGGAGCTCAGTATCACTCAAAACCTGCTTCGTCAGGGAAACATGCGCTCTCCACTTATGCGAATGAAGGGCCCTCTGAGCTAGGTCTGCAACCAAATGTATTGTACTCCCAGTGACAATGGGCAGTTTGTCAGTAGAGGAGCCCCACCGGTGAGACATATTTTAGCCTAAGTTTGGTACGGTACCCCTTTCCTAGAATGCGGCATCCTGCGTCGGTTGCCTGGGAAGCCGCGTTTAGTTTTGCCGGTTCTTGCGAAAAATGTCCCGATTGTCCGTCGCCATTTGTTTAGGAAGTTTCGAAATTTACTGATTCGGCGGGGAAATTTCTTCCCCCAATACGTGCTCGCAGAACATACTTTTTTTTTCGTCCAGAGGTTCCCTTTGATGCTGTATACTCAGACCTCGGTTATTGATGAATGGCCTACAATGTTGGACCCCGCGGGCTACCATCGGGATATTCCACTGTGTCCCCCCTCGTCCGCGCGTGCTTCCTGGGATTATTAGGGCAGGGTTGTGTTGAGATTAGGTTTCCCCTCCTCAGCTTCTCATTTCATTCCTGCTGGAATCTCGCGCGGCGTCATGAGGTTACCCACATTGCCGCGTGATACCGTCGGATACCAGGGAATCGAGGAATGCCACCGCGAACATGATCAGTGATCCAAATATCCCGCGGCGTTCCACCTAAGGTCTCGCGGCATGCCGCGACATCCCGTAGCATCCCATGGAACAGAACTCGCCCCAACGCTCGATATTCCGACCGGAACTCGCCTGAAAGCGTGATATTTCCCCCCCCCCCGTGAACTTACCCAAATGTTCGATAATGTGAAACTTCGTGGTCGACGCATCTAGCCGATACGTCGTGCACTGTATGCACGTGGGTATAGAAGACGGCAGGGTTGGACATTTATTTTACACACGTGAATGGCTGCTTGCATTGTGTATTGATATTGGTGCTTGCGTCCTGTATCATTTCTTCTCTATGATACATCAGCATACCGGTTTCTGGCGTGTGGCAGCTGTTGTTCACCCTCTGTGTTGATTACATAGTGTTACGTGAATGGCACTGTATTTGTTGGCCTGCTTTGCACCCGCGACAAGGAGGAATAGTGTTTTTGTACTTCAAAAGCATGCTTTTGTTTACTCTTCGAATCCCATCTTGCTGGTCGAAAACCGGTCCATCAAGAAGACCTTTTCCAGGGCTCTTCGCGGGTCGGGTCAAACCTCACGGGTCAGGTCGGGTCGGTTCGAGTCAGCCTACCCGACCAGACCCGTTGGAAGTTTGAGGTGTATCGACTTGACCCGACCCGACCCGCGGGGTTTTGTAATCCTCTTAACCTGAGCCGACCCGACTCGCGAAATTTTGAAAACTGCTGACCCTCGAGTTTATCACTCTTGACCTACGGGTTCGACCGGCGGATCCGGCAGGTGGGTAACACTCCAAAAACAAGTAAATACTCATTTTTGTGCCCTGCAGTGATATGTGACCTGGCTTTAGTGGGTATGGATGGATGGGGACATGCGCCTTTAAACTTGGCGATGTTATAATGTTTGAACATTACAGCAAAGGAGTGTTATCGAGTACTAGCACGAGATATAAGGCTTTGAGTAAAAGAGCGGGAAGTGTTTCAAGTGTCGGATCCGCGAGCCGGATGCGGGGGTGCGACCAGCGGGTCAGCAAAAATCTGCTTGCGGGTCATCTCGGCCCGACCCACGAATTACCCGTTCCTCGCGGTTCATGACCCGACCCGACTCGTGAGTTTTCCATCATCTTTTGACTTGACCTGACCCGACTCGGGAGATTTGAAAAAGCCTTGACCCGATCAGACCCGACCCGACCCGTGAGATTTGCAAAACTCTTGACCCGACCTGACCCGACCCGCGAGATTTGGAAACCTCTTAACCCGACCCGCCCCTTGAGAGTTTGGACAGTTCCTGACCCGACCCGTAATATTTTGAACGCCCGATGACCCGACCAAAGGGTCGGGTCATGACACGTTAATAGCCTCGGCAATTTTGATTGAACTTCGAGGGCACCAAATTTCAACAAGAACTTTTGTTTTTTACTTCTTTTGTTTGCGCCTTCTTTTGTTCCAGTCTTACCGAGATTTTTCCACCTAGACATGGCGTGTTTCACTTGATGGATGCGGGCCGCGCAATTTTGTGAAGGATTGCCTTCGTATTTAGAGGCGATTAGCGACCAGAGCGAGGAAATACTTCCACCCGAGCAATCACAGCATTACATAATAAGGCCCTTAGCCCAGGCTCGACAAAAAAACGCGGTATTCCCAAATGCAGGTTTTCGGCGCACTGCACCTCCAACGACACGCGAGCGATCACCTCAACTCGGCTTATCTCCTAACTTCGACAGCTGTATACCTGTCGCTGCTCCCAAGGTGTAAACTTCGGGGCTACGCGAGCCCACTCACCCGATCTCGAGAGCGATAGTGTCCTTGCCGGGTGCCGGAAAAATGAAACAGTTGCCAGTCGCTGCGCTTTGCAGAATATATTGTTAACACCAGCTTGAACGCATGGTCAGCAGCATGCAGCAGAAACCCCGCAGGTGGCTCTCATCCGCGACACCGGGTGCACACCGCATGAGAGGCGGCTGGTTGTCGTGCTGTCTGGTGATAACATGGCGTTTGTACTGACCGCTAAAGCTGAGATTCTGCAATATTTTTCGATGGCTGCAACGAATATTGAAAGTGGAATATAAATAAACTGTGTCGAAACTCCCGACTCACAGTACTATCGCAAATACTCTCAATATCCTCATATTTTTTCCGACCATACCCTACGCTCGCATGGGAGTACACATTCTCTGCTGTGTATCGGCCAGCGAGTCCTTCTTGTCGTCAACGCGATATAAACAGCAGAAATTAGCGATCAGCAGCCTTCGCATAAAGAAAGAAGGCGTGACTACATTGCCCACCGCAAGGCTATGCGCTGTCCTCGTGTGGTTTCTACGGTGGGGTCTCTTCTGCATCCTCTTGATATGTCCGTGCAACACATCCGCTTTGTAGGGGACACAGCATTGCAAGCAGAAACACATCCAGGCGTAGGTATATATGCGAGAAGTAGAACGCGGTTCATCGCGGAACGACGGGAGAGGGTGACTGCCACACGGCAGCAGGCGCCGATCGAGGAGCAACAATCGCCGCAGACGACCGAAAGTTTAAGAGGCCAGTGGAAATCATGGGCCCGAGCCGACCTATCTAGGGCGATTTTAATTTCGTTGGTTTGCTCGCTTGGTGTGGTTGTGCGATTTTGCGATTCCCCCACTCCTTTGTAACCTTATTCAATTTCCACTCCATACATATCAGAGCCTGCTGTATGCAAAATGACCATGTATTTCTACAGTAGCACGAGCTGCCCAACGATGACTTTCGTCCACCATCCATCTGCGTACACAAGTTGAGGACAGCTGCAATAAGATATATGCGCTTCGCTACGCCTGCGAAGGTGCTTCCTTTTAAATATTCGTTACTGTGCTCACGGACGCCTTTGCTTCGTCTTTTAACAAGCTGAAACCTTTGAAATAGATTACCCGTCACAAACGGAATATAACCGTTATTAATCTCGTGCAGCTGCTCCGGAACTCCACATTTATCTTGGAAGTCTCGGACGCCATCAGCCCCCCCTTAACTTCTCGCCCCCTACATCCCCGATAGGAAACGATGAACGATGCCCGCCAGAGCAGCTGCGCCAAGAAGGCGAGAAAAATATCACCTCGGTCAGACGTCGACACGCCAAAGGTGGGTCGCCGGAAATGTGGACACCCAAACTGCCCCAAATGGCCAACCTACGGCGTGTACGGAACCAGGAAACCGTTGTTCTGCGCTCCGCACGCCAGAGAGGGGATGGTGAACGTCGTCTCGAGGAGGTGCTCCAAGCCGGGGTGCCCAAAGGTCCCAGCATACGGCCTGGACATCAGAAAGAAGGCGGAGTTTTGCGCGCCGCACGCAGAGCAGGGGATGATTAACGTCACATGTAGAAGATGCTTTTACCCGGGTTGTTTGAAAGTCCCGGCCTACGGCGTGGATGGCAGCAAGAGCCCGGAGTTTTGCTCAGTACACTCCAAGCCAGGAATGGTGAATTTGACATCTAGGAGGTGCGCTCATGTTGGCTGCGCGAAGACACCCTCGTTCGGCCCGGCCGGCAGTGGCAAGCGGAAATTTTGCTCTCAGCATGCCGAAAAGAGGATGGTCAACGTCGTCTCGAGGAAATGCGTTCATCCACATTGCTCGAAATACCCGTCGTACGGTGTGGACGGCAGTGGCAAGCCGGAATTCTGCGCCCCACACGCCCATGAGGGTATGACTAACGTCTTACACAGGAAATACTCGCTGCCAGGTAGCGCGAACCCGCTGGCATATGTTGTGAACGGTCACAAAAAGACGGAATGCATTCCCCCGGACTCCAAGCATAGAATGGTGGGGCTTATCGACAACAGAGAGTCTGCCAACGTCTGCAGGACGACGGTTTCAAACGGCGTGGGCGGCAGTGACAAGCTGGACGTCCGTGCCACACACGGCCAGGAGGGGATGGATAACACCTCACTGATGATGTACTCCAGTGCAGCTCCGGCGAGCCCCGTCACAAATGGCGTCATCACCAGCAGCGAGCAAGACGTTATTTCCCCGAGTTTCAACCAAGGGGTGGCGGACTTCATCGATAATAAGTACGTTGTCGAGGGGTGCACCAAAACCCCGTCCTACGATACTAAAGGCAAGAAAATTCCGGTATGGCGCGTTCCACAAGCCACGGAGGGCAGAATGGATGTCAGGCGTAGGAGGTGTAATCACCCAGGCTGTGTGAAGAAGCCGGCTTTCGGGATGGAAGGCAGCAAAACACCAGAATGTTGCTTCCAGCACGCCAAGGAAGGGATGGTTAACCCCATATCCAAGAGGTGCTTCGCACAAGGTTGCAACAAAGTCCCGTCCTACGGTGTGGACGGCACTAACAAGCCTGAGTTCTGCTCTCCGCACGCCTCAAAGGGGATGGTCAATCTCACTTGTAGGAGGTGCGCTCACCCGGGGTGCCCCAAAGTACCGACGTACGGACTGGATGGTAGCCGGAAGGCGATATTCTGCTCACCGCACGCAGATGACGGGATGGTCAATGTCACGCGTGGGAGGTGCGCTGGCCTCGGGTGCTCGAAAACCCCGACATATGGCGATTCAGGGACCCACAAGCGGAGATTCTGCGCTAAGCACGCTGAGAAGGGGATGGTCAACGTAATTTCCAGGCAGTGCTCCCATCCGGGTTGTGCAAAAGTCCCGGCCTACGGCCGCGAAGGCAGCAGTAAACCGGAATTCTGCGCGGCACACGCCCTCAAAGAAATGAGCAACATCACCTGTAGAAGGTGCTCTGAGCCAGGCTGCGGGAAAAACCCGGCGTATGCGATGGTCGGCAACACCAAGCCGAAGTTCTGCGCCCAACACGCCAAAGAAGACATGGTGAACGTCATATCTAGGAAGTGTCTCCACGAAGGTTGCAACAAGTCTCCGTCTTACGGCATAGACGGCAGCAGAAAAGCGGTTTCTTGTGCTGAACACTCGACCGAGGATATGGTTAACGTCGTGTCTCGGAGGTGCGTCCATCCAGGTTGCTTCAAAACCCCGTCCTAC
>JBBMHQ010067909.1:0-13519 GCA_037834295.1 Postelsia palmaeformis
TCGGGTCGGGTCGGGTCGGGTCGGGTCGGGTCGGGTCGGGTCGGGTCGGGTCGGGTCGGGTCGGGTCGGGTCAGGTCTGGTCTGGTCGGGTCGGGTCGGGTCGGGTGGGGTCGCGTCGCGTCGAGTCGTTGCGTCGGGTCATAGATCGGGTTAGGTCGGGCAAGTGAGACGTACTGACCCGATCCGTGGGACCTTGAATTCTGCTGAACTGGCTCGTGACCATAGTTCGGCCCGGCCGGACCCGACCCGACCTATGACATTTCAGAACAGGTCTGGTCATTACCTTCGAAGAGCCCAGTCGTTTTGTTTCGTGATGAGTGTAAAATATTTCTTTTGTGCGGAGTTTGATTTTTGTCGATCTGTTTCTTTATCGATATGTGACATTATATACTACTACGCCCCCGAGAGCTGACGGTTCCCGCATCCCGGAGGGGGACCTTGTACATGCTCTCATTGCATCATATTCAAAAGGAGAACACAGAAAAGAAAAGCTTCACCTTACTTGTAGGAAGAAAAAACGGGAGCACTTGCAACTCCATCAAAAATATATATATATATATATATATATTCACATCAAAACCCATGCGGTAGAGGACAGCGTTGTGCTGATCGGCACACCGTTGAAGACGGTGTCACCCCGGAACGACGGGATCGACGCCGTCGAAGAAGCTGCCTTCACAGCCTCGACATCACTCGTGTCGTTGACCGGGTAGAAGACGTCGATTACGTGTTGGATGTATTAGGTTAGTCTATCCCAGGTACACAACTCGCATAGTCTCCAGCAACGACATGACGGACGCCCAGTACCCTCTCCGTCGCGAGGCCGTGTGACTTAGCGAAAGCTGGGACTCCCCTAAATTTCGTGGGCTGGGTGAAGAAGATGTGCTGCCTGCAGAAGAGACACGCCCGTATTGTTGCGGACGGGGTCCTCGGACAACTACCATTGAATGGCGGACGTCGGCCGCGTACGGTAGCCGGCAGCCTGTGGTGAAAGTTGAAAGCGAGGAGGACATGGTGAAGGGATGGCCACCAACTGAAGAGAAGCCGGCACCCCGTATGATCAGAAAGCACCAGCACAGTGACGGTGGGACAGCAGCAGGGCTGCTTCACCAACTAAAGCGGCTTCGTCTATTCACCAATAGGCATTGCCGGATGCGGCGCACTACCGTGCACAAAACACAATTGCGTACGCCAAGTTATGTGTGCCCTTCTGTAAACATGCAGCCACCGCGTTTGGAGAGAGACAGACAACGTTTTTCTAATAGCGAATACGTTCACGGAAGCTACATCGCGCTATACCTGAGACCGCCCGGTAAAACATGGGTTCGAATAAGTTTTTTTTTTGTCTCCGAGCCACCAAGAACACCTGCCGTATCGTCCTTACCAAGGCAGTACCACCCGGGGAGATCACGGCTAGTTCGAGCTGTTTCTACAAAGTCAACTCGGACGACTCATTTAGCAAGGGCCGCGTGTGGAAGTAAGCGCTTGCCACCGCGCAGTGATATTCATTTCATAGTATCCACGCGGCACTCGCTACGACAACCGAAAGCGGGTGGTATGCGTGGCACCTTCTACTTCAGGCAGCGGTTCTCTGTCCGAATGTTGTGCCTGCGGGAGCTGCGCTGGCCATGTTGCCTCTTAAGTCACCTTGTGGCCTAATCCCCGAAGCCCCAATATATCGCATGGATCTACCGACACGTTCCCCGTGGAGCTTGAGAGATCAAGGCCTTTAAGCGCGGCCTTTTTGCGTCTACATCTTCGACGACACAGCCGCGGGGAAAAAGAGAATGTAAAAGGACGAAAAATCGATGAATCGCCCGGAGCCCTCACTCCTATTGGCTGGAATGCTTGAAAGAACGCTGACGAGCTGATTATAGGTGGCGGGTATGGGCGTCTCGTCGTGGGTGCTGCTGGGGTTTGATGTCAGGCGTGGTCGCCAAGCAGGTTGGCTCGTTATCACGAAGGAGAACTACAGTCAGAGGACTGCTCGTGAAGTACGCTTGCAAGACTGCAGGCCAGTCCAGACATCGGAATATAGTGATGAGGCTCTCATGATGCTGCTGTCGAAAGAGAGACTCATGGATGAGGAGGCTGAGCGGCGATCCCGAGAGCTTCTGTCGGAAACCTCATATATACTCCGGGGCTAGGCGTAACCCTACTGCCTATCCCACGCGGTACACCGATTGCTATAGTCGCAATGACCACACCATGCAAACAATATAATGGGGACCGGTCAATAGTCCGTTTGGGTTTCTGGCTGAAACGACATATGTTGCGTCCCCTCCAAGCATGGAGGGTTGAGGCTCACCGGGTACACTGACGCCAACTTTATTATAACCCTGGGCAACGGAAAGTCAACTTCAACGTGCACCACAATGAAGTGCAAGAGTCGCGTGAGCTTGAGGGTGGACATGCAAAGGTTGACGGCCGAATCCTTTTTTCACGTACTGCTATTAGCGGCAGCACTGGACCCGAGGCAGTCAGTGCTCTACCAGGGCACGGTGACGGAGCTGACCTTTAAGGAGAGCTTCAGGGGCGTTTCGCTCTACATCGACAGCACATGCAGCTCGTGTGCTAAATACGTGGGTTTTTCGCACTTGCCCTGTTTAGACCGTCAAGAAGGGATGCATGAGCATTCACTACACCACGAAGGAGGGGTAGCAACCACGACTCTCCACAATCACCGGCATCGGTTCTTGAGAAAATAATCGAGGGCCGCAACAACAAAGAAAGGCGCTCTCGGGATCAACTAACGTTAAACCGATGCACCAAGTATGCTACAAGTCTTGAGTGGGTTGAATTTTTCCTTCCTGTCTTGAAGGACTCCACTCGCTAGAGACGACATGGGGTACACATATCATTCCCTTTCTCATGAGCGCTGAATTATTATTTATGTCGTCGTCGGGACGAATCCGTATTGCTAATCGTCGCGCATACGCCCGCACCAACCAGCAGAAACAATCGCCAAGGTATGGTAAGGGTGCACTATGTCAGCCAACTACTTTGTCGCTGACAGCGCCTAACAGCTGAGAAGTCACTGTACAGTATCTGACCCCGATGCTTGCGTATATCACAAACGGCCGCAGTAGTTCACGGGACTGTGTGTAGGCCTGATGTCAGTGCTTTTCCACAGGTGGTAGTTAGGGTAGTCATGGGGTTCCTCGAGTAAACACCCTCGTGAATATCTGAGAGCACGCGTATGGTCTCCCCTCGCTGCCAGGGGATGCGGCCGACAGTGAAGAAATTCGATGCGTGACTCAAAGACCCGAGCCGTAGTCGTGCCCCCCTCCGTACCAGTAGTTTTTGTCGTTTAGCATAAAGCGCACCTGCGAGGCAAACGGAACCCGTGGCAGCGATATGTTTTCATAAGCACTCTGGGTGAAGAAACTTGTACAAGTGGAGTGGTGCCACGTGTAAGGCATGCTTTAACGTGTCATACCTTGAATGCCTATCAGTAGATGTTGTCGTCAAATCATGCACGAGCCGTGGAACGCTGTTGAATATTTGCACACGAAATAATATGATACGGCAGTAAAAGGGGTGGCTAATGCCCATACGTTGCAGGATGATGAAGTCCTTCCAATGACGAGCTGTCGGATGCCTTAAAAATAGACGGGTTCAGGTGGTGAGCTCTTCATTTCTGAAAGCGGATCGAAGCTCCAACCCCCCCCCGTACCGTCGCATGCCGTCGCACCATCCACAAACCTCGAGAGGGCTCATCCATTTGTTTTTTTTTATAACAGCTGTAGCAGGAATTGATAGTGGTTTTGCCAACAATCCCGAGGACGACGCCGATATCATTCCATTTTCTGTGAGCAGCATTAGAGATGAAGACGGTCTAACCATTTACACGCGCTCATGAAGCGTCTGCCTCAAGAGTGGGTAAGTCTTGCTCGTACTTTCCTCAGTAGTGTGGGTGGAGGATAATTTTGCCGACAAACAGTTGTGGCTGGCATGAAAAACTCTTGGCAAAACCTTCGAAATGTCATCCATTCGTGTTGATGTTGCTTGTAAAAAACGTAGCCTATGTTGTACTATTGGTTCAAAGTTCCCTAAGAAATATTCGGCTGTGATTTCGATATTTCAACGTGGGAGCCCCCGAAACATGGGGTAAAACCCTACCGCGTTTCGCGTATCACCTCGAGAAGGCTGATCCATTGGTTTGTGTCGAGGCCGCTAGTCGTCAGCGTCAGGGATTCCACGTCGTCCCCATGCAAGACGAAGGTAGAATAGGCTGATGCTGACCCCGAGGATGAATCAAACGTGCCCACGTATACGCCATTGCTCGTAACCTGGTCATCATTGATGGGAGATTAAATAGAGGGTTAAGCACATGGGCTGGAGAGCTCAGAAATTACGATGATAAATAGGTGCTGTAAGTACGCGAGTCTAAAAGAGGAGAAATGCCGTTGGTCAAAAATTGTCGCCGAGGCCGAAAGTTGCTACGCCCTGAGCTGAGGAGTACACGATATCATGGGGCGGGGAACAAAACAATAAGTGTCGATACAGAAACTAACCGGTAGTAGACGTCATGGTTTCGCGGAAGAAATGTTGGACTTCAAAGGGGAAACAGTTGTCGGAGATCCTGAAGCCGATGTCAAATTAGTTTTCGTTTTACTAGAATCATATGGGATAACTTTACATGTTCGAAACAATGACGAAGACCGCTTCAGCTGTGTTCGGTAACGAGACATCATGACCAACCAAGCAATCGTCCGATTCTATATGTATAATATGTATCTTTATATTTTTGTATGGAACAACTTTACATGTTCGAAACCATGGCGAAGATCGCTTCAGCTGTGTTCGGTAACGAGACATCACGACCAACCAAGCAATTGTCCGATTCTTTATGTATAATATGTATGTTTATATGATTGTGGGTGACGCGTGATACGATAAGAGCAACACTTTTCCGCTAAATGTCTTCTGAATGGCGATGCTCTTCAATCCAAATTCGTCGGGCTGCCAATCTTTTCTTGAAAGATGACTATTTGGATACTTGATCCATGGGATTATTTATCGGCATCCAACTTTAATATTTGCCGAAGTCAGCTTGCGGGTGACTTACTATAAGTATGGGTTTTCCCATGTCAGAAGCTTGAAAAAACCAAGGTGCACCTCCACTGCAGCACGCGTCAGGTGTCTGTAGCTCTTCCAAACCTCGGGCCTCTTTCAGCGTGTTGAACCTACGCAGGAGTGCTCATTTGTACCTGATACTGTTTTGGGGCATCAACTGCTGCGTGACCGGTAGAAGAGCTGTTTGTCACGCGCCTAAATATAGGTCTGAAACACGTTACCCTGGATAGTACCGCCGAAATACATCGTACAACACAGCCGACAATCGAAGGTGCTTCACCTATCGAGACACCAAACATGTGAGTGTACCATGAGTGAGCACATTCGATTTGAGAGGCCCCACTGCGCAAGGAAGCCACCGCTGGAGCCGTGGAGTACTCCTAGGTAACACAAGGGTGCCTTATTACCCGCACCGAAACGCTTGCTCCTCAAGCGTTGACGAGTGCCAATTTCTACAGTGGAAGCGGATTCTAACAATCACACCCTCCACCGCATGGTTTGCTCGTCAAATCCGAGATGAGCCCCACAAGTAGTAAAAGCGTTCACCCCGTGCATATATGTAGAGGTTGAAACTGTTTAGTCGCCAACCTAACAGGCTGTGCCTCGTCCCTAGCCACCATTGTATGCAATACTGCGGAAGGTAACTACAGGTAAGTGTATGAAGCATATTCATATCGTTAGTGTAGTTCAACGTAGTGGGGTCTTAGAGGATGAGAGTGTCGAGATTGTGAGACAGACTCAGCATCGACCAAAAAAGCGCGAGTTGCTGGGGGAGGGAGGGGTGCCTTAAGCCTGAAACTGAGAGAAGTGTACGATACACGCGTGCATCGTAGACAATTAGCCTCTACACCCTTGCGTGCCACTTGGGTCGCTACAATGAGTTCCTATGCCCCAGCCCCCGAAAACGTTTTTACAGATATGTGGCAGAAGAGCAATTCCCTGATACGAGTATGTTTGTATTATCTGCACTCTCTCACGCGAGGATCCAACGTCTTCCCCGGAACACGACTTGGAAGAACGTGTGTTCCGCACCTGACCAGTATTAATACGTGTCGGCCCTGAAATAAACATAATGTATGCACAAGTAAAATTTCCGGTAGCTGCTCGCTTGATGAGCTCTAGCGGTCAGAAAATATTCAGCCAAAACGTCGGTACCCCTGCAGTACAGTGTAAGATTGCTTAAGGATCGATGCGATTGCCTATCACACAAACCACGTACACGGGCCCAGCTGAAGCTTTTCTCGTTACGACACCTATCGAGCGTACCTGCAGAGTCCTCGGGTGTTTATTCGCCTGGTGGAAGGCCACCTGAATATACTCAATGTCCAGAGCTTCCGCGAACGAAAACGTGATCGCACACTGCTCTCCAGGAGAGGCAAGACTCTGGCGGCATGACCACCTCGACTCGTTGTCCTTGAAGTCGCCGTCTCGGGTAAGCCTGGCCCTGCAACCTCTGCCCTTGCAGCCAGAGCCACCTCGGGCTTCTCCCGGCCGCGTGTCGAAACCGTTGGCCCTGACGGCAACCGTGGTGACGGTCCCTGCCTCTATGAAGAAGTCCATGCACGGAGCGTTCGGGTCCTTGCAAGTCCACCCGGAAGTGTTGCCGCATTCCCGTCCCGGCACTTTAGGGCAAGTGCAAGAGCAGCAGTCCCCTCCGTCGTAGCCTGACGCAGGCACACCATGCCCAGGTGCGTGCAATGGAAGCAAGGCCGAACGCGAAGATAGGCGAGCGTGACTGTCAGCGACACGGGATAAACGTTCGTCCTAGCAAGCCAGACGACTCTCGGGGGGAACACAGGCAAACCGATGATTCCTTAGACCCTGCCACTCACGGTGCTAGCCATCTCTCTCGTACGTGGCGTACGATTCCACCCGTAATTCTGGATATGCATGTTCAAATCATCGATCGACATCGTTACAGGGTGACAATGATTTTGAACCCACCGCATTCCTCGTTGTTGTTCTGGAAGTGACAGTAGCCGTCTCGGATTCCCTCTTCGTCGCACCCAAACGAGTACGAGTAGCTCGTGTCGGGGTAGTCCGGGTCGACGCAGTCGTAGCCCGAATTTCCTCCGCAAACGTATTGTTGCCTGACGCAGGTCCCCTCGCAGCAATCTCCGCCGTCGTAACCTGCACGGGGACGAGACAAGAAAAAACGCTTTTATTCATTCACTGTTTTCAGGACGAGGCCTTCGATATTCGATTTCCCGTCCAGATTCGTGGCTCCTTGATCATGTATACCAGTAATACCAATCAATGCTTACCTACGAACAAACGGATCGCTACATTTTATATATGTATGTAGGCAGGCATGCCCATGTTACGGTAGCACGGATACAAATTGTCTGCTCTTGTTTCCAGTCCGGGATGGTAAACATATGCCAGGCGTTCGATATTTAGCACTACATACAATCTCTTGTACGCGTCTTGGATGGCTTGTTCTCAAATACATTGATTGATGTAGAATATCTGTAATGGGAGAAGAAGCGGATCGTCTTGTATACATCGTACGTCGCGTGCAATAATGTTCCTTTCAGCGAAGAGCAAAGGTGAGAAAAGTAGCAGTAACTGAGGCAAAAAACAAGAGGCCTGACCCGCCAGCAAGTTGTTGATACACATACCAGAGAGAGCATCAACAGCAAGCAGTGTGCCACGACGAAGCTTCATCTAGTAATAGCATACCTGGTATACGTGGTACGGTAGTATTGCTGTTCTGTGGTTAGCATTTCTGAAATACAACACGGACGTACTCCAAGCACCACAAACGGCCGAGAATACAGAGCCTGGGCCTCCTCGGGAATTGCTCCCATTTAGTAAATTCCAGTTTGTTGTTCTGCATCTGGTTGAACCTTCAAATAGTTGATATATATGTGAAGCGGGGATATATCCCGCGTGACAGTAGACGTGAAACGGGGAGCAGTGCGCTGGACATGAGGGCAGCACTAGACATCGAAAAAAAATATCGGTGTATCACGATGAAGCTTCATCTGGCACATACCTTGTAGTGCCGTGGTGTTGGGAGCACGCTGATATGCAACGCTTACGACCCCCAGGCACCACCAAGGACGAAAAAAAAAATAGCGCCTTCACCTCCTCGGAGAAGACGATCAAATATTAGACCCCACTGTTTCGTTCCACATGTATGTGGTTGAACCTTCAACATAACTATTGGAACAATGAAACGGATATATCCTTGGTGACAACAGTAATAGGCGTAGACGTGTCATCGGTGTGCTGGTCATGAAGGCCGAGAACTAGCGAGACTAAAAAGACCCGAAACAAACTGCTGTAGCCCACTACTGTTTATGTGTCAAGCACATTTACTTTATGAAAAAAGTATTATACTAAGTGGCTAACTGCACGAGACTTGCCGCAATCCGCGTTGTTGTTGACACCGTCGCAGTCGCCGTCGCCGTAGAAGCTGGGTATGCATCCCGTTTGGGCGGTGCTGGCCGTGAACATGACCGAAAGAAGCACGAAGGAGTAGCTCAGAGCCACGAGGCCGACAGACCGGAAGTGTTGCGACTTCATGGCACCCGTTCACTGCGCGCAAAGCGTGTTCAAGACGACGAGTCGTGGAGAACGGTGTGAGGGGCTACACACGCACTAGGAAGGAATACGATGTGATACTTAGAATAGTCTACGTGGCGGTCCTCTCATAGTAAGAAAAAGTCCCACACAGCGTGACTGTTTCAAACTCAACGCACGAATTCTGCACGACACACGAGCGGAAAAATTAGGTATGCATGAAAGCACCATTACTCATTGTGTTTCTTGAGTTCTCAAGGGGTACCGGTACTACTATTAAAAATGCTGCTTGGATGCATGCCTTTCCGACGGCTACATTAAAGGCAGTTCATTCATCCCCCGAGATATGAGGGCGAAGGGTTGGGGGCACTCGAATGATGTCTCTACATCTGAACCGTCATTTGCGTGGAGCATATCATTTTTGCGGTTTGATAACAAAAACAGAAAGTGCCTGGCGGTGTTGGTGTCGTTGTTGATACCGTTTAGCTCTCAGATCAAGGAGTTGGTGGGCACACAAAGGTGCCGGAGCCCGAGGGAAATCCGGAAACCATATTATTAGAAAAAAAAATGGAAGCACAACGCTTCCCACCTGAATATACACCAGACGAAGAAGGCACGCTCATGAGATGAACCCTTGTGTAAAGTGACTATGAATACTACGAGTAGTAACTGGTCGCGGGTATCCTCTCACTACCGTGCGACTAGTGACTGCAGCGGTTGGTTGTTGTCTGGAGTGCTGCCTGCACCGTACCGAACAAGCCTGCTGTCTGGAGTGCTGCAAGTTTGAAGACTCGCGGACATGCAGTAAAAAGAAGAGAGGAAATAGGACAAAAAAACACCACACAGTTTTCAACGATCGCCGCG
Source organism: Postelsia palmaeformis (assembly GCA_037834295.1). NCBI lineage: Eukaryota > Phaeophyceae > Laminariales > Laminariaceae > Postelsia > Postelsia palmaeformis. Next base: position 9,472 of record JBBMHQ010067909.1, read on the forward strand.
TCTTGCCGGACTCTATACCAGCGGGCAGTACAGCTATAATACCAGGTCCCCGATGATTGCTGGCGGTCATTCCCTATGCAGAGTATTCAGCTCTACTACCACAGAGACCAACGACGTTATAACAGGTACTATATGTACTGCCTCGTTCAACTAAAGAGAAAAACGATGATTTCTGCTCTCGTGATGGTGTGCGTCCGCCGGTCGTGGGTCTACGTGTGCCGTTCAGGTGACGTTCCCCATGGCGGCCTTGTCGCCCTAGCCCAAGGCCCAGTCCTTCACACGTGATCTTGTTGCCACCTCCTTCCAGCCGATTCCCTCTCTTCCCCGTTCCAAAAACGAAGTACTCCTCGCAACTTGCCGTTCTGATCTGAAAACCCCCCAACAATTATCGCACAGGGTGGGTTCAATACGCCTCTTCCCCGCTCGTCAACGCTCAGTCTCAGTCCTCTTTCGTCGTCCAATCCATCCTCCCGCCGGCGCAGTTACATTATGCAGCAGTTTGTCTTGTGGTAGCGCTTGCCTTGGCATACGGGCATCCTGTTTCAGCATTGCTGCTCTGCCGCTTCTGCCACAAGAGGACGTGCGAATCGCAGGTAGCAGCGCCTAACACAGTAGCAGCGCCTGATACACCCCGTATAGGCATCACTCTTTGAAGGCAAGTCCGGCCTTACACCCCCTATAAATACCTACCCCACTCGCTGTAAGCCTTATAGGTCAACCTCGCAGCATGCCCTGCCGAGGCAGCTAGGGGAACGAAGATATCTAGCGAACCAGCTTTGAATACCTAAGACGATTACTTTTACAGGGGACCATAGTCAATGGGACCAAATTTTCGACTCAAAAATGGTGAATAAATAGTTTTTTGTGCGTGCCATAGGTCCTATTTACTATAAAACGTATGTATGTGGAGTGTACCTGCTCAGACGTAGTACACTTTGCACCTACCTGGTATGCTAAATTTATTGGGCGCCCAGCTCCGCGATGTGCAAACTAATAGTGCGGAGACTTGTTTTCTCGCGCGAAAAAAAAAAAAATCGATTAAGTGATGGCGCTCAGAACTGGCTGCATAGCATGTACTCCGTATTAATAATAGCCTAGATGCTCCATGGTGTGGTATAACCAACCTCGGACATTGGGATTCGAACTTTAAGTTGTTATTGATCGCTACCAGCGGGCGTGAGCTTTGTAGCACCACTATTCATAGCCACAACTATGGGTGTGCCTTCCTTGAGTTCTTTGCGGAGAGTCTCTGTAATCCAGACCTACCTGTATGAAGCCACTGATACCGAGTTTTGTGGTGCTCGCAGTCCGTACCAGTGACAAGCCGAACGGGCAGAAACCTAATCAATGTTGATTATCATCTGAATCAGTCTCATGCGGCAACACAGATTTTGACAGTGAGTATTACAGGGGGCCTAGTGTAGTGAATAGGATCAAACCATATCGGTAGAGGTAGGTATGTATCGGGTTTTGTGTGTACCGTAGGCCCTATATTTACTATGGTCCCTCGTAATAGTAGCACCTCGTCATGGTTTTTTCCCTGAAGCTGAGGCTTCCTCGTCTGTCTGGTGACGCCAACATTGTTGTTGGAGGGAGACGTCTGCTGCACTACTATTATACTGTAAATTCTACATGTTCGCCTGTGTACTAAAGGTTGCTGATACAGAATAAATGCTGTATTATAAGTGGTGCGATACTTCACTTCACTTTGTCGCTCGGAATAACCTCGCACCTCACGGTCCTCCTCAGCCCGCGACCGCCGAACGAGAAGCCATGCGTTTCCCTGGAGATATTCTGCTTTCTTTGCGTTCTCCCTTGTTTAAGTTTATTGTTTGTTTTTAAAAAAACCCCGCCCACGGCGCAGCTCTCAGCTTATACCAAATCTAAGAAGATGAACTATCCCGCACAAATCTCGAGATATATCCGTTTTTTTAGAGTCGAACACAACAAGTGAAAAACTCGGATCGTCGAAATTCGATTCAGAATAGGAAAGTCTTCAAAAATGAGCAAGACATAGCCGCTCATACACCAACTTCGAGGCAAATGATGTCCTCTAAAAAACAAACTACGAATAATTCTTTTTTCAGAACTCGAATCTGGATCGGAAGCGGTCAAATCGAATTAATTAGTCGACCCTGAACGCGGTACAATAGTTAGTATGCCCTACCATACGTACTATTTTTGAGAGACATGATATATACACTCGTGGAATATACCAGGTACGAATCACGAAGTACAACGTAGTATATACCTTGTAGCAACTAACTATAGCTCAGCTCACAGATCAAACAATGAAGTCTGTTCAGAACAGATATAATTAGGTCAGCAGCGCAGCGCTATACCTCCCTCAGCCCAGCTTTATACCAGCGCAGCGCCATTATTATACCTTTCGTGTTCCAGGTATTTGATCAATAATGTATCGATCATCTCGACTAAATAAAAACTGAAGCGCAGTGCAGCGCCAATCAATGCGGTCCTGAGCTGTTATACGCCTTTTTTTCGTACATACATGTGAAAAGGGTATTTACGTATGTATAGAATACGTGCTACGTGCTTGCGGCGTCGCTGTCGTTGTTCTCCTGGGTGGGGCATAAAGCTCTTTCATTTGTTTACAAGTCGCTTGTTTTCACCTCCACGTTTCGACCATGTTGTTGTTGTTGTCTTCACATTAAATCGTCCTTTCTACCCAACTTCATCAGTACACCCAGTGTCCGTCCTGGTTCCTTATCCTAGAGAGATACTGATTCTGTGGTCACAGACTGAGAGACAGGAGAAACCTACCAAAAAACGAAAATTCTAGTGTCAAGCAAGTGAAATGCCAGCGTACCCGGTACGAGAACACAAGAACACAAGCAAGACAGGAGAAAGAAGAACAAAAAAAAGACAGTAAAAACCAGAGAGACAAAAGTCTGAAATGACCATATATATATATATATATGTAATAGTATGCACTCCGTATGTATTTATCTATCCCGATGAATGTATATTTATCTGTCTACCGGTACCTAGAATCAATCTGCACAGTATCCATCTGTCTTTCCATCTTTCTGTTTATCTATATCTGTCTATCTATATATCAATCAATCTACACATTCATACATCTATCTATCTATAGATCTATCTTCTTTTCAATCTATGTGTCCACCTTTCTTATGTTTATCTGTTTTTCTCTCTGTCTGTCTTTCTGAATACGAAGTATCTATCGATCTATCTATCTAGCTATCGGTATATGTTTATACATCCCATCCATAGATCTATCCGTCTACCAGCTGCGCTCGATTCCTCCTTGGGAGCGAGCGTGGCGGGCGGTATGACGCTCGCTACGCGAAGCACCTTGCAAGTTAGCAGAGAAACCGTTCAGCCTCGGTTGGCTTGGTATGGACGAACTATACTGGCGTACCAATAATGATATTTGACGCCGTAACCACCTATTCCCGGAAAGCCCAACATAAGCTGGGCAAGCTGGTGAATCAGGGGCGGCACGCTGCCCACACTGCTTCGCTGGAGGAGCTACCAGAGACGGCACGCCCCCCCGGGCGAGACGACCCGCTGGGGAGGTCCGAGACCAAGGCCTTCGTCAAGGCTCGCTATAGGAGTCTACGGGGGGCAGGAGCCACGGCTTGCTTTCGGGCGCGGCCAACGGATTTACTCCGGGTCATACCCGCAGCAGAGTTGGTGGGCATGGGGAGACGATTCATTGGAATCGAGGAGCACGTGGCAGTAAGGTGCCCCTGCTGCGACGTACTTGACGTGGACACCCACCACGCACGCATCTGTCCCAGGGCAGGGGCGCAAGTAAACCAGCACCAGCGGCTGATCCACGCGATGTCCCGCACATTGAAGCGTCTGGGAATCCCACACCAAGTGGAAAGCGGCGGACCGTTCACCGTAGACCGAAATCTGCGGATGGACATCGTGGTCAGGAGAGGAGGTCTCCGGGACGCTCCAAACAGGGAGTACAGGGAGAAATCCATCCTGCTGGACGTCACCCATGCTGACCCTCAAGCGCAGGTACACCTGCGAGGAGGCAGTGCTGATCACGATGGAT
>JBBMHQ010067920.1:0-10280 GCA_037834295.1 Postelsia palmaeformis
CCCCCCCCCCCCCCCCCCTCCCCGGCCACCACCGCCCGGCCTTCCCCTCCCTTAAACATCGAAAACCCCTTTTCCCCCCCCCGAAAAAAAAAAACGTGCGAAAAATAACTCGGAAAAACCAAAATCGGGGGAAAAACAACTCGAAAAAAATGTCGGACTATTATAGCCGACTTACCTCCTAACCGGGTGGCCGAGTTGATGTGGAAGGCTACAGGGATTCGTAAGACCGGGGACCAGTGCCGCACGCGATGGACCAAGGTGGACGACCCCTCGATCACGAAGGGATCGTGGACCGCGAAAGAGGATGAGCTGCTGTCCAGTGCTGTCAGGGAGAGAACCACGGGCGACTCCCCCCCCCCGTGGGTAGCTGTGAGTGAGGGAGGGTGGCGGGGTCCCAAAAATAGTATGTTTTTCTTTCTTCTATTTGTCGATTTTTTTGTTTTTCGATTTTTTTTGTGTCTTCGATTTTTGGTTTCTTCGATTTTTTTGTTTTTCGATTTTTTTGGTTCTTCAATTTTTTGTTTTCGATTTTCCTGTGTGTTCGATTTTTTGTTTTTCGATTTTTTTTGTTTCTTCGATTTATGTTTTTCGATTTCTTTGTTTCTTCGTTTTTTTGTTTTCCGAGAGCGGAAACGCCTCCACAGAACTTCGGCGTGAACAGGCCCAGAGAGGTGACATCTCGTGCATGTCACCTACTCTAGTATCTCATTCTTTCCGGAGAGACGTAGAAGAACTATTTACGGACCAACGCCCCAACGGGGAGGGATGACCGTAACTGGACCAACTCCTGCGGGAATGCCTCATAGCCTAGGTGTTTCGTCAGTGGGTGAGCTTGCGCGAGTCCCACACTGCCCATGAGGAGACGACTCTCCCGGGTGGCTATCTCCACCGCACCTGCTGCCCCTCTCGGGGTTCAGGTCGGGCCAACGCACCCCAGCGCCAGTGGAACGGGGCAGCAGCCTGCTCTGATATTGCAATGGGAGCTAGGGGGTTATAGATTGACACACGACACCAAATCTGAACGCGGAAGTGTGGTGAGCTTAAGATTTGTTTTTTTCCAATCCGCCGGAGGATGAAAACAAAACAAAAAAAGCTACGTACACAGTATGTGGCTTCCACGAACCAATCATTATGGGGGACTGTGTTGAATAGGACCTACGGTACAGACAAAAACCTGTATATTTCGCTATTTTTACTAACAATATTTGGTCCTATTTACTATGGCCCCGTGTAATAACTACTTGGACACCAGTGGTAAGTACACCTGGTATGTTTTTTTATATTTGCTCTTGACACCATATCTCAGTATATCTTGAGCGACACGTTTGTGGGGACACGCTTTTACTGGGAACGAGTTGTACAGTAGCTCGTATGGGTGGGCTTGCTTTCGATGGGGTTTTTTTCGTCGATTTTGTTTTTTGCTTTTGTGCTTTAGTCGTCGTTTCTTGTGGGGGCAAACTATTAGTAGTTGAAATTAGTATTGGGTCGTTTTTGCAGTAGCTGCCCCTTTTAGTGCTGCAGTGCCTTGTTGGGGACAAACTACTTGGAATTTGAGGGGTTTTGTCCCCAAACGGGACTGCAGTCCTACTGTAAAAGGATATCGCGTTTTTGGGGACACACGATCTTGCTTGGGATTAGTACGGGGTGGTTTTTTCAGCGGTAAAAGGACGAAGGTTTTCCGCATCGAACAGCCCATCTGTAGATGGATCATCTACAGACATGTCATCTACAGATGGTTCATCTACCTATCGACCACCTACAGATGCATGATCTGTAGATAAAATATCTACAGATAGATAGTCTACAGATAGATAATCTACAGATATATCATCTACAGATGCATAATCCACCGATAAATCAGCCACGTGTATCGGCTAGATTCCCTGACCAGCCAACATCATATGCCGCGCAGGATCTGTACAGTACAGATCCAATCCAGGAGGTATGCATGTGCTAGATAGATAGATCATGCAGACTAGAATTTACCGCTCCGAGCCGAAAAACAAGCGCCGTTTAGGCGTTCTTATCAATACGAAATTGCCAATAAGCGATCCTATCATTTACGCCCGAGAGTGGTTGGTACTGCTGTATGTGTTTCGAGGAAAGTCTCGATCTTATTTTGCGCCCTTTTTTTGCTCTGTTTTGTTTTGTTTTGTTCGTTTATTTTTCTTTTGTTTTTTTTTGTTTTCATGCCTTCCATCCCCGGCATCATGATGTTTAGATAATTAACCCTTTTAGGACCACAGTACCGTCTTGGGGACAAACTACTTGGAATTTGACTGGTGTATCCCCGAAACGGGACTGGAGTACTCAATGGTTAGGTGGGAATGAATTACCTTGTACGAGGCGTAAAGCTTTCGACACCCGAACGCCCCCCCCTCCCCACCGTCCCCCCTTCGTCTGTGCTTGAATCGGTCCACGGATCGAATCTCGGATTGGATCGCCGATTGGATTCCGGACCGGATCACTTATCGGAATCGCGGATTGGGTCGTGGATTGGACTTTCGGTTTGGTTTGGATCGATTCGCGCCGATCGACTCGCGGATCGACTTGCGGGTCGGACACGTTCTTTTTTTTCTCTGATGTCTTTTACCTCAGATTTCGGACACGTGCTTCAAAGGCAAGCGGACGTCGAAGCAGTGCCGGGCGCGGTTCATGAACCACCTGGACCCTTGTTTACGGCACAGTCCGTGGACGTTCACCGAAAACGCCGCTCTCAAGGTTAGTTAGTTAGTGGACGCTCTCAAGATTAGTGGAACAAGTGATGAGCGTAATGAAGCTCCAGCCCTTCTAGACGTGCAGCCCCGTTTTTACCTATTTTTACTAACAATAATTGGTCCTATTAACTATAGTCCCCCGTAATAGCAGAAGGGATGAGGAGCTCCCGGCGGTCAGTTTTTTCAGCCAAAAAACGGTATACCCATACTGTAGATTCTTGGCGGGCTATAAACACTTGATCCTTTTTTCGGACCGCAGTTCCGTTTTGGGGAAAAACTGCTTGGAATATGCCTAGGTTGTCTCCAAAATAGGGCTGCAGTTCTACAAGGGTTAAGGAGCTCCCGGCGGCATGTTTCAGCCAAAAAAAGGTATACCCATATAGTAGCTTCCTGGTGGTCTATAATACATACACGCCCTATTAATAACAGTTTTGTACGATTTTAGCCGCCCTCCCCCTCTCACTCCAACCCCGCTCGCGACATATGCCTTTTTTTGTAAACAACGCCTCTTTTTTCATGTCGGTGAAACGGTGCACCAGGCCGCCGCCACGGCGTACCAAGGGAATACTGGCCGTCAGATAAAGTGGGCCAGCATCGTCAAGGACGTGCCGGAGCTCAGAGGTGAGTTTTTTTGGGGGGGGGTCGGGAGGGGGTGTGAAAGGGTCCCTTTTTTTCACAATCCCTACGTACATACGTCAGCTGTGAGATCGACCGATCGGGTGGGTGGGAGCTGCGGGAGACAACGGACGCGTCTGTTCTTATGTGTTCCATCAATATGATCTTGAGGTGTCTGTGCGGCTACTATTCTCACGCAGTTTTTTAATTTGTACGGTACCATAGGCCATTCTTTTGTGATAACGTTGTTGTCTGTGTCGTTGTATTTTTTCCCCATTATTATTTTTTTGTGTGTGTGTGTTTTACCGGTATAGTTTGTGTCTTGTGTGCAATTTTTTTTTTGTTCTGTTTTGTTTTGTTGTTGTTTCGTTTGTCTCACAAGGTTTTAAGGCCCCCCTTCGGGCTGTGATTGGCTTGAAATCCCGGGGGGTGTCGCGAGTTGAACAGGGGGGGAACACATGGGTTCCTTTGTACCCGCCGTGAGGTTTGCTGCTGCTGCTCCTACCGCTGCTGTGGGAGTGACTGTCTGTGACTTGAGCGGGTGCACCCGTTTCTCAGATTTTTTTCTCTTTTTTTTTGAACCGTCCAGAAAAACGTGTCCCTTAAGCACAGAAAAGCACCCTTCGTGGGTATCAGTCACCCCGGTTGTTGCTGCTGTTATAGTTGTTGGTGCTGTTGCTGGTGCTGCTTCTACTGCTACTGCTGCTGCTGCTGTCGTTGTTGTCGTTGTTGAAGTTATAGTGTTGTTGCTGCTACTGCTGCTGCTGGTGTTGTTGTCGTCGTTGCTGTTGTTGTTGTTGTTGTTGTTGTTGTTGTTGTTGTTGCTGTTATAGTCGTTGTTATTGCTGCTGCTGCTGCTACTGCTGTTATTATTGTTGCTGCTGCTGTTGTTGTTCTTGTTCTTGTTGTTGTTCTCACATAAACTCATGCAAAAACGTTAGCCCGGTGTCACAGGACAGGCAGGCTCTGAATGGGAAGACCTCGAGGTGCGGCTAGTGGTGTGTACCGTGGCTGCCACAAAATGAAAATCGTGGGGGGGAGGGGTGTGTGTGTGATGGGGATAGAGTACAGCAGTAGACCCGGTAGCGCGAAAAGTAACATCACAGCTGCCATACAAAGTTGAAGCTGCACCGCCCGTCTAGAGGTTTCGCGCCCGAGTTCCCAAGACCACAGGTCTTTGAGGATGGCGCGCTCACACGCAAACAACAAGCACACCCACGCAGAAGCGAGCACCGACCTTTCGTCCGGGGCCGTCTATAGCGGGAGGGCTCAAGCTTGAACTGAGGCTGGCTCTCTGGCCTGGCTGTCTTACCGTGCCTGTTTCAAAATATACCGCAGATTAATTTGAGGGCAGTGGCGTACAGACAATGTATTTGATCGCATGCCTACGATACGAGTATTGACACTACCCGTGCACCAGCTCTGGCTGTTATCAGGGATCGTAGAAACCGACGGAGGTGCCGTAATGACCGGTTATCAACCTGCCGGGCGGGGTTTATGTGGTACCTGTTATGTCCCCTATCCCCGGAGGTGAACATGCCACGCATGTCCAATGAAAACCTTCCAATAGCGTTCGCTACAGTATAGAACAGCAGGCAAAAAAAACGGCACAGTAGTACCTGGTACGGGAGAAAAAACAGAGAAAGAAAAAGCACTTGGCCCGAGGAAAATATATACTGGTACGTAATAGGATTGTGGAAATATCCGGGACGGTCACTATGATCCCTGGAATTGCAGCCGGTTGATAACAGCACCAGCTGTTTGTTTTTTTTTCCTTTGCCGGACACCTACAACAACGAAACCCAGGAAAGCGGATGCCGGGCTGGATTTCTTGAATTTTATTGGGCGTGTTCTGCACTGGATTCGGTCAAACGGCTCCCGAAGTTATTACCGCACGTGTTTTTTTTCTCTTTTTTTTTCTTCTTTTTTTTTCGTCACCACTTTCACGTTACAGCTTGACTGGTAGTTGGTTTTACACTTAGCGGTCTTCTCCTGGATATGCCGTGGCCATAGGTGTCGCTCCTTCTCTCTCCCGCTCTCCCGGTACGTGCCTGCATTTTTTGTCGCGCATAGGGTTCAGCATTCCCACTATTCGTGGATTTCCGTCGAATGTAGCTATTAATAACTCCCGCTTTCTCGCTTTCCGCTGTTATTACTAGTCAATTTTCACCCAAGAAAAAGTCCTCACGAGTATATATGCACTCGGTGAGACTTGAACCCACGCAATTGATCTTATTACGAGGGACATAACCTATTAAATAGGACCTACGATAGACACAAACAACTATATATTTTGCTAACTTTACTAACAATGTTTGGTCCTATTTACTACAGTATGGTGTCCCGTCATAGTAGGCACGCGGACCACCTACTAGGCCCCCGGGGACGCCGATATGTTCCTATAAAATCGAAGGGTGCCTTTTTTAATGCTCATTTTCTCATCAGATGTCCGGTGCTGCGTGTTGCCTGTTATCGTGTTGCGGTGCCTCCATGTTGCAGGTAGAAGCCCAGACGCCGCGCGGAACCAGCACAAGATGATGGGGAGGCCTCGGGCCGTCTTCAAGTCCTTCACGCGTTCGGTGAGAGAAGCATGTGTGTGTGTCATGTGTGTGTGTGAACGGAACCTGACCTCGGTGAGCATGCAATCTCGTGGTCTAAGCATGCAACAAACCAAATGTTGATGCGGAGACGGGTGTCTCATCCATCAGGGGTATTTCCTAGGTCTATTGCGGGGGGCCATACTAAAAAGGACCTACGGCACACAAAAAAAACTAAATATTTCGCTATTTTTGGCCCTATTTACTATGTTTCCCCGTCGTAGGAGCTCAGTCCGTCAGAAGTATCTCTGATAGTAATGTGCTATCCGTATCAACACCTGTGTGTGTTTGTGTGTGTGTGTTTACTCGTCATAATGGTCGGTGGTGTCGGTCGTGGCAAGACAGTACAAGCTTCCACGCCTCGAGCAAATCCTCGCTCCCCGCTTGATGATCTACGCTCGAAAGGCTTCAAGGTAGATCATATTATATTCCCGATAACGTACACGTATGTATCGACCACAACAGAAGAAAGTGACAGCAACCAACAGAAAAACAAAGAACACTCCCCCCCCCCCGCCAGATGCCGACTCCTCCGCGCACCCGTACAATGATCCGGTTCCGGTGTAGAAGACATGCGCGAAGCCCCGAACGCGCAGTGTAGGAGATCGCGCTTGAGTCTACTCCTGGCAGTTTTGGGTGTGTATCCAGAGTCGGCAGGTACAAACTCTATCAACAGTGAGCTGTACGTTCATTGGAATCAGGCTAAGATATGTAGTTGTCCAAAATCTGGCTTTACTGGAAGGGGCTAATTCCGCTTACCATGGCGAATATCGAAATCATGGAAAGCAGTGCGCAGAACAAAAGCTTACCAGCATTCTCTGTGAGTTGTGTAGTATCTACTTAAAGCATGTCCTATCTGAGTCCAATTGGGTTGGAGATGCGCACGACGCGTTCGCTAGTCGACTACAGTAATATCGACGATATTTCTTGGAACAATCTTGGGACATGTGTACTTCGAAGTATATACATAAATGGAAGCATTATAAGTACGACGTATGGCCGACGAACGAAAAAAAAGTAACTTCGAATGGCCCGGGGGCGAAAAAGCAAACAGCTTCGGGGCGGACTGAAAGCGCTCATGAGGCAGATACCGGTGGCGGATTTATCCGCAAAGCGTTCGGGTGCGCAGTCGCTGAGAATGCGGTGAGGCGCGGTGTGCGGTGCGGCGCGACGGACTCGAGGCATCGGAGGGATGCCGTGACGGACCGTTCCAGGAGCGGGACACGAAAAACCGCATGCTCGCAGCCAAAGCGAGTTCCCAGAGCAGAAGGCTATCAATCGCGTCTCCCGAAAAAGAGCTCAGGCCTGCGGCTGAAACAGTGAAAAAAGACGAAAGCGGAAGCGGACAGATTGCAAGCGGAAAATGGCGCTGCGGGCAGAGAGGCGGCATCGGGCGTGAAAGGGACGTTGAGCCTGGCACGTACAGCAGAAGATTGAGCTGTCTACTATTTGTGTATTTACGCTTCGTAATATGCCGGCGTCCCCGGTGGCTTGGTAGGCTGTCCGCGTGCCTACCAATATCAATTTCGTGGGTTCAAGCCTCACCGAGTGCATGCCTTTTCTTGCATGAGATAAATTGATTAGCGGAAAGCGCGAGAGCGTGACTTAGCTACATTCGATGAAAATCGACGAGCAGTGGGAATGCTGAACCCTATGCGCGACAAAAAGATAAAGGCACGTGCCGGGGGGGAGAATAGTAGACACCTGTGACCACGGCTTGTCTAGAAGGTCGTCGAGGGTAAAGCCTCCTACGAGTTAGGCTGGAAAGTAAAAGTGATAGAAACAAGAAGTACAAAAAAAGAGTATGTATATTATGATGTATCTGGAACCAGGTATGTATTGTTTCGTATCGCTTTTGAACCGGAATATGATGATTGTTAGGGTTAACTATTGATATTCAACATTCAAACAGCAGTAGTTATAGTTTGAGAGATAGTGGTGTTATATAACATGTAAAGCATACACCATGTACCAGGCACCATGCACGTAGAACATTCCCAAGCCCTCCGAGGTCGAGCCTAAGTCCGGGCACTCCACGCTCGTGCCCGACCAAGCTTTCCCTACTCTAGTACCAGCCCTGCGCGCTCAAGCCTGGCCCCGAGAGCGCTCCTCTTCTTGCGAACCTCCTCGAACCTTCTCTTGGAAACCTCGAAGGTCGCTAGGGTAGGGCAGACGGTAGAGTTTTGCATACGATATCTGATATAATATAACACCAGGTATACATAAATCTGATATCTAAGCACATTACTATTAGTAAGTTATGTGCTGGTGTTCGTGAATCTGTATACTGCAGCAGCAGCACTTCCGCCCAACTATTTTGATGATGTGCTTGGCACATCGGTATGTTTTGATCGGCTTTTGAGGATGATGTTTTCCAAGCTAAAAACTTTCACATCCACTTCTGCTTGCCGAAAAAAATACAATAGCGCACCTCTAACTGTGTTGGGGATATAATATGATCCCCGCATCTACCACAGCAGTGGTACGTCGTGATTGAACGTTATATTAGCTGGTGGGGTTCGACGCAATGACGGCATCTTTTTTCCTTGCTTCTCGTTACGCAGTCAGCGGTTTTACAAGCAGGTGCCGCGAGGAATATGCTTGTTTACTCACGTTGTTAGAGATGTTTGTATGTCCATTTTCGCAACCACCTCCCTCCCTCACCACCTGTCCTTTGCCCCCCCCACCCCCTCTCTCTCTCTCCCTTTTTCTTGTTCCCTCTACCCTTCCCCCCTCTCCCCTCGCTTCTGTGTTTCATTTCCATCTCTCTTCTGGGTCTTCTGCGGGTGCTTTTTCTCCTGCCGCGAATAAAACCAACACTCAATCTCCAGCCTGCTCAAATCCAGCCCGCTCAGCAACGAGCCCCCCGGATCGCCTCCCCACCTGCCGTTGCTCACCAAAACCAGAACCAGCACCAGGTTCAGCAGCAGCAGCAGCAGCAGCCGCCGCAACAGCAGGCGCTTCCCCAATCGCAGCAGCAGCAGCAGCAACAACAACAGCAACAGCAACAGCAGCAGCAGGTAGATCACAGCGTGATGTTTACGCAGCAGCATCAGCAGCAGCAACAGCAACAGCGGGTTCAGGCGAAGCAGGTCTCTCCTTCCGGCCCTCTGCCTGCGTCTTCCCCTCAGCTGCAGGAGGTGAGCGCGGTTGCATGGTCTAGGAAGGTGTGCCATGGAGGCTTCGCGTGTCCTTACGCGGAAAATGTACGCTGCGAGACTGCGATGGCAATAGGAACGATATCTCGAATGCCTTTAATTACTTGCTTCTGCACTGTTTCGGCGGCTGCATTTCGCGGGGAATTTTGGAACGAGAATTTCTGCTATAATACTCATGTCAGGAATATGCCATTGTTCTATGCGGTAGCTTTCCAATGCAGCTGGCATTTTATACAGGGGTATATGGCTTCGTCTATTTCATCACGAGGAAGCAAAATATTACTAGGCGGAGAAAAAAAACCCACCAAGATTGGGCCAAAACCGGCAGAGACAGTCCAACCTCGTCATAAATGAACCAAAATTGACCAACGAAAACGATCAAACCCCGGTACGAGCCCAGCGCTCTTTACGGTATGCAGGTCCAATCCAATGTAGTCCCATGACCTGCTAACGGGTACCATTATATCCCGAACTTCTGGAACCGTCTGAACTAACAAGTAGTGTAAAAGCGGTGATTTTATATAATAGGACATAGTATTGACAGTACCAACTTTTCATAGTACGGGGTGGCATAGTAAATAGGACCTATGGACACACAAAACCCTATATGTTTACCTATTTCTACTATTAATAACGATATTTGGCCCTACTGTATTTACCATAGTCTCCCGTAGTAGTAATATTATTGTGAGACGCCATTGGGATACAGGGTAGTTCCTGGATCTATTCGTTAAAAAAATGCCCCCCCCGAAAACGGCCATGAGGTCTGATTATATGTTTGACCGTCGGTCGGTCCGGTCCGTCTTGTAACCACAGCAGCAGCAGCAGCAACAGCAGCAGCAGCGGCAGCAGCTACCCCAGCAGCAACAACAATCGCAGCAGCAGCAGCAACCACAGCAGCAACCACAGCAGCAACCACAGCAGCAACAGCAGCAGCTGTTTCCGCACCTCCAGCAACGCATGCAGCAGCAGCAGCAGCAGATGCAGCAGGCCCTGCAGATGGCAACGATGGATAGGCTGTCGCGCACGCAGCATCAGAAACAGCAACAGGATTTGCAGCAGCGGCAGCAGCAACAGCAACAGCAGCAGCGGGCGGCGGCGGCGGCTGCTACAGCGGCAGCCCAGGAGCTGCATAGTCGTCAGCAGGTAAGCGAGGCGACCGGTATCTACGCGCGGGGGGGTGGGGGGGCATT
>JBBMHQ010067931.1:0-13519 GCA_037834295.1 Postelsia palmaeformis
CAAGGCAAGGCACACAACAATCACCGCCGGCATCACCTACCACCTGCTGCAACCACCACCAGGACCAATACCACCAGGACCGATACCACCAGGATAGGGCTGTTGCCAGACTGGGCATTTTCGATATAGCTAATAGAGGTGGTGGCGGTGGTGGTGGTGATGGTGGTGATGGTGGTGGTGGTGTGGTGTTGGTGTGTGCTACTACTCTGTATTTTTTAGTTGCTCGTTCGTTATTGAGAGACAGCCCAAGGCAAGGTACACCACCATTACCGCCGTCATCACCTGCCACCTGCTGCAACCACCACCAGTACCAACACCACCAGGATAGGGCTATTGCCACACTGCCTATCTTCGATATAGCTACCAGCGGTGGCGTTTGGTGGTGGTGGTGGTGGTGGTGTGGTGTTGGTTTGTGCTACTTATCTGTATTTTTTATGCTGCTCGTTCATTCTCGAGAGACCGTGGAAGGCGAGGCACACAACAATCACCGCCGGCATCACCTACCACCTGCTGCAACCACCACCAGGACCAATACCACCAGGATAGGGCGGTTGCCACACTGCCCATCTTTGATAGAGCTAATAGTGGTGGCGGTGGTGGTGGTGGTGGTGGTGGTGGTGGTGATGGTGGTCGTGGTGTGGTGTTGGTGTGTGCTACTACTCTGTATCTTTCATGTTGCTCGTTCGTTATTGAGAGACAGCGCAAGGCAAGGCACACCACCATTACCGCCGTCATTACCTGCCACCTGCTGCAACCCCCACCAGTACCAACACCAACAGGATAGGACTGTTGCCAGACTGAGCATTTTCGATATAGCTACTAGTGGTGGTGGTGGTGGTGGTGGTGGTGGCGTTCGCTCGTGGTGCAGCTACAAATCTACGAGTGTGTGACTTGGTGTTTGTGACTTGGTGCTCGAGAGAGCGCGGAGGGTTCAATCTAAATACCAGGGACTGCGTACTGTTCACTTTTTTCAGTGACAATTAATTAGCAACCTATTATGACAGTCACAACCGCCTAGCTCTCCGAATTCGGCACGGCTTTGGACTCGAGCAGCACAGGACGGTGCGCATAAATAGCGGGCGTCTAGTAGTGAGGAGCGGGTTTGAATCGGTTCAGTGTACGCGTCGCACCGCAGAAAAAGAAAAGCGAACGAAAAACTCAATCTTCAGGATTCGTTGGACGAACCAACGCTGTAGCAGCTTTCAGAACAGTTTTTTGTTCGTTTGTGTCAGTTCGTTAGTATGGATACACCCACACGGGCAGACACACGCACCCTTATTGAAGAGCATCTATTGAGGCTCGTCGAGCTAGCGCCCTCCCCCCCTCAACAGCTACTTATTATGGGACCAGCTCAATGCGTCGAAGGGTTGACAGCACGACTCTTTTGAAGTGTATAAATTGAAATAGCTAAACACCGAACGCACTCTCCGCCGGCCACCTTTTACGTCCCCTCCTCGTCGCCAAACTGTTGGTGAATCATCACTCTGTAATCCTTAGCTACTGCAGACAGCTGCGCCGAATTCGGCCCTCTGTCTTCGGCTGAATTATAAGAGTGCTTGTGCATCCACCCGGGAGGCAGACGAGCGCGTGGCCTGAGCACGGCCCAGTATACTGGCGTTCGTACTTCTCTAGAACATGTGTCGAGTGTGCATCAATATTGCGTTCTACTGATTGCGTGGGCGCCTCGAAGCCTCCATCGACTCGTTCGTGACCTCGTCTTCACTGCTCAGTATGTTTCTTTCTCTACTCGCGGCAAGCCCCCAGTGCTTAATCATGCCAAAGAAGTGTGCCGATGCATGGTGTACCCCAAGACGGGAGGATTATATTTGGATCCCCAGGGGCTGTCCCAAAGGAGTGTCTTCGCCGTAAAAACCGTAGGAAACCGACTTCACAGCCATCTAGAACGTATTAGCTATATGAAGCGTTGGCGTACACGAGAAATTCGCATTTATAGGAATTTACCGCCATACATTAAGCGCTGTTCAGTACATACACGGAAATCACAGGTAAACCAAAAGAAGGCGGAACGTTTCTAAAGACCGCATTCCGCAGCCCCCGCATGTACGCACGGCACATTGACTGCGAGTAACATCAGCAAGATATGTCTTGTGTGTGAACCGAAATATCACACTTGTTTCCCATATATAATACACGCCATCACGCTGGTCATAGCCCTACCAGCTACAGATTGCACAACACCACGAAGGGGATCAATCTTTTTTGGGAAACGCTGACAAGTAAAATTGCGTACGTAGCGTGTGTGTACGCACATTTCGATGCGTGTGTGAACCGATATATCACACTTGTTTTCTATATATGAAACACGCCATCACTCTCGTCACAGCCCTATCAGTTACAGATTGCAGAGCGCCCCGAAGGCAATCTATTCTTTCGTGAAACGCTGACTGATGAAATTTCGTACGTAGCGTGTGTGTACGCACAACTCGATGCGAGCTCTCTAGAAACAACAGTACTGAATCGTTCGTGCATTTCCAACAAAAACATAGGGCATCGCCGAAAGGGGGAACGAGAGCCTGCTCTGTGACCATGGATCTGAAGTCCAAAATGCAGGGAGATACCTAATGGGTGGTAGTGCAAACCTAAAATAAGAGCTGGACAAATTAACCTCATTGTGAATGTTGGGATTTTGGGACGTTATGTCACGTACTTCTCGCTGGATTGATATGTCGTACACAAAATCAAAAATGCAACTGCACGATTGGGGGATACTTTCGGGCTATGTGGGAAAACGCGACGACGTCAAACGAGTACAACATCCTCAACTTGACGTTGAAACAAATGCTTTGCTGGTCTTTACGAGGAGGGAAGGTGTTGTACTGGAAATAGCAATGTGACGGCGGTAGCAGGTTTTGTATCCTCAATAGTGGGTACATGACGGTCGGTGCATGACAGTCGGTACATGTTCCCCCCGCGTAGGGTCGATAGATTGCCGATTAACGCTCTCTGGAGTTGCCGCAGGTATATTAATTCGCGTTTTGCCAGTCTCTGCAAATTCAGCCATGTGTGAACAGCCCGATTTGATGTGCATATGGAAGAGGGCATTACACTGACTTTGGTACATCGCCCCCTAGTCTTAAACTTTTCATGCATATCTCAACCTACTGTGTGTTCCTTACAACGCAGGTGTCCCGCACTGCACAGCACAATATGACAGCTCTCTTGTAATGGGCCGCCGGTAACAGCCGAGGTGTGCCCACCAAGTATCGCCAAGGTTAATGCCGAGGCGTGGAGGAAGCAGAATCTACCTCACTCAACTGTATCGGGGTTCGAAGGCATCAGACTTATAAAGGTGACTGACACTTGTGACCATCGTTTTCACGAGCGACTCAAAATTCACCGTTGATTCCTGCCACTAGCATGATCTTCACCTCGCCCCCACTCTTGTTGGTGGATCGTTGGGCCAAAGCGACGGCCCGTTCCTCTCGTATTCAAGGTCCCGACGAGAACGCAGAACGACTTCGGTCGTTTCTCGTTGATGAAATCCAGAGCTTGGTCGTCTCGTCCCGGAACACAGGGATGCCGTTCATTCAAGATTTATCATCCATAAGCAGCCAGGTAATATACCCACTGTCGGAAGCTTGAGTATCTTTTTGTTTCGGCGCCAGGGCAAATCACAGAGGAGAAAGCTCGGCGAGGAGCTGCGGTTGACCATACACAAGAGGCGCAATAGAAGCAGTATATGAAACGGAACACCGGGAAGGCGATGAGCCCAACAGTTGCTGGAAATGGGCCCGCGCCCAACGGCCTGCACGTCTTACGTCAGCATAGAGCCTCGGATGGAGTACAAGACGGAGCTGCAGATCTCTCTTACGATGGGAGGAATGATGGCATCTAGAATCAGGCCCTTTTTTGATCGACACAGAAAAAAGGCACGCCCCTTCCTTCCTGAAGTCTTACCGAGACCTCACGGTGCCTATCCCGGTGTCGGAGGTATTTGCCTGCCCAGGATAGGAGTGTGAACCTTGCAAGTCCCGGGCATCGCGGCCGGGATCACTCATGGATGATGGTAGGGTCCGTGGTCGGGTCGCCCCCCCCCACCTTCTACTGCCGAGGGAAACTACTCGCAGGCTTCAATATTTTTTTTCACGCCGAGGGTAGTATCACACGGGTCGAAATTTCGGGAGACTCCACATCCATCAAGGGCGAGCATGGGGACCGAGCGCCCCCCACCGAGAGTGGTGCCAGCTCTAGACTCAGGGTTTGTTCTCCGCTGCCAGCTGGTGCTGCACCTTCTCTAAGGCTTGTGACGGTGTGGCTTCCGGTAGTCTTGCCCCCTCTTTCCGAGCTACAGATGGTCAGCTACATCAGCCTAATAAGCGACACTGTTCGCGGGACGATAGCATAGGAGACAATAACCCCCAAGGAAGGCGAGAGTGGGTGGTGGGGAAAGTCGTTTCAAACCATCGGTACCATGTAATCGTGTGATAGGTGCCAAGACGAGGATAGTGCAGTTCTATTGGAACTTGCACGAAGACAAGGATTCGTCGAGCAGTCAATTAATCAAAGGCATCTCCCAAGGCATTTCTTCCCGTCTAGAGATGTGTTGTCTTTTTCCCGCTGGGTAGTCGTCTCACTGGTTATGTCGAATTTCTCATCAAATCAGCATGTTTCGTGTCTCATGGACCTACGAGATAATATTCATTAAGATGCGTGCATGCGCACGGTGCTGTTGATGACCTGCTATGTCACTGCGCCCGAGTGGCATATCACACGAAGCGGGATTGTAAGATTGCTGTATAGGCCAATGCGAGAGCGACAACACGAAAGGTACAAAGTTCATGAGCAGGGCACGGACACTATGGCCTTTCGATAATTTAGTCATACATTCAAAGAAAAACGGGGATTTTTACCGCATCTCTGTTGTTTCCCGGTCAAAGTACGTTGGACGAAGAATTTTCGTCGACTCTGTCCGTCAAGGGGTACAGTACCGCCCCCTGCCATCGTCAGGTCTATTAGCTAAGAGAGGGATTCACGTCGACCGTACAGCGGTATAAAGATGCAGTGAGAGGGTGGTTGGAGAGGGGCTGTTTTCAAGCAGGACCAGGGCTCCCACCCTGAACGCTCCTCGACGCAAGGCGTGGTCATCGGTTCGAGAGATAATAGTCCCCGTCAAGATCGCCGCAAAGAATCTCGCATCCGCACGCGGCGATATAGTCGTGGTAGCCGTCGGTACCAGGTGTAAAATTGGGATGTCGCTGGGACGGCCTACGGCGTCGAACCTCCGACAGGCGCGGTCGAGGACCCTAATCATAGAGTCCTCACCATCACCGGGGAGATTTCCCATTTCCGCCGTCTGTATTATGGAAGAAAACGTCGGTGCCGCATCCAAAGATTGATCCTGGGACTCCTCAGTTGCCTGGCCCACCTTCGACGGCAGTCACCGAAATGAGAACCGGCGACGCAGCCGATTGCGCTTCCTCTCTCCTCAGCACTGTTGCCGATAGGGGAGCGAGAGTTATCGTAACCACAGTTGACCATCAATACTAGCTCTCAGCTAACTCTCACACCCGAAGGTTTGTCTCCGTGCCTCGTGGTGGTTGGATATATGAGTATAAGGTAAGCAGGATACACAATTGACAAATCGTTAATCTCATGAACACCCTCAATGCAACCAACACGCTGAACGGGACGGCTCTTCTCGGTGGCAGTACCACCAGCGAGGTACCAACGTCATTTGCTGATACGCCCTCTATGAAGCAGGAGTAATCTCAAGTCGACTCGAAAATTGTTTTGCTCCACCAAGGTGCAGCGACGACCATGATCGGAAGGAAAATATTTTCTGCGCCGTTGCAGACAGCACTGAAGTATATTCGGCCGAAGCCATGATTCAAATAAACTACGGCTTTTTCCTTCGGCCCCGTGGAGGTCGCTATGAATTCCCCACTCGTCCTTTGTCGCTAGTTGACCGCACCCACACAAAACCTGACCACAGTCAGGTAAGTTGTATAGCCGTGTCGTGCAGCGTGTAGCCCTGTCCTGGACCAGCTGCCAGACAAGGAAAACCCGCCTATATAAAACCACCTCGTCAGGTGAGCAATAAAGGAAGGCCCGGCAAACGCCTGCCCCATGAGTATACTGGGTTTGGACAACATAATTCGTTTGTAACAACTCCGGGTGTGAGTTGGTGAGCGTGAGCAGAGTATAAAAAGCACTGATACCTGCTCCGCGTCAACGTGCTTCCGGCGCAACGCAGCTGGCTTGGATGCGCGATACATACACACAACGTTACCCTTCTAGCTGGAGCGTGAAGGGGCCCACGACGATTCGCGGCGTCACGCGATACTCCCATCCTTCATTATCAAAGAGCCCTTGACGATAAGAGACGTGGGTCTTTCTAGGTAGATCTGTGAAGAATGATACAGGTAGGTGCGGAGAAGAATCTCCTGAAACCCGTTTTCACGACCTCCGCGGTACGTCGATCATGCGGTGTATCCCACATTCAAACTAGTGAAGCGTAGTTGCGCCAGCTTGTCGTCATCGAAGCATAAACACCAAGCTGTCGCTACTTGCGAACAGGGCAAGCGCTGACAAACCGAGACACTTTCTCGTCGATGAGTGGAGCCACAAACAAGCTCTCTTTGACGTGGAAAGCATCGGGCGCATCGTGGTAGAATATACAATTCAAACCGACTAGCTCGCGGCGAGCAAGGTGGGTAGGTGAATGGGGCGAAAGGCCAATGGTGAAGAGTGCTATAGCGAAGACGAACTTGTTACGGATTTCCGAGTGAATAACGTGATTTCCATCGTGCGGAGTGCGTCGCACGTCGAAATCAAGTTGAAGGGGCGCCGAGAGGCGAGAAGGGGCAGAGTGTAGGAGTGATATCCCCACGAACATAATGTGCAGATGGAGGTGGATGCGCCCCATTTATCATAGCGTTCAATGAAGACGAAGGCATGGTGTCAATTTGCCGAAACAAGGGGAGATCATCGAGATATGTTCTATTAAGATACGCGTAGGAAAAGACGCCAGCCATATGATATACAGCTAGATCATTCCTGTATGTGAAGAGCAATTAGTTGCCTCATTGCCCGTCCGGATTAATAGCAGAAGCACGATTCCAAGCTTTATTTCATTCAATACCATGTAAAAATATGTCGTGTGCACATAATATATTATGATTGGTTGATGGACCCTGTACACACGACAATTGAATATCCTTACGTTCTGAGCGAGGCGCCTTTGCATTACGTTGCCTACTACAAGCGAGCGTGACAACGACGTTTCGAGCGCTTCTTGATATGATGCCTAATAACTTTGCGCAGCGATGTTGACGTGACGACTCAGGGAATCAGCAACGTACACAAATAACAGAGTCATCATCTACGAAATGCTCGCTGTTTGATGAGTTCATAGGGTTTTATGCAAGGCTTACCACGACTAGAGGGAGGGTCCAACCCGAAGTAATTTCCCATGTGCTGAGTCGGTCAATGAAGCACAGAGAACAAGCTGATGAGTTTTCCACATGATAAAACTGGGGTACTGGAGGATGAGTGCTCTGGCGGTGGGCTGATATGGCGTGCTCTCCTCAATGACCTTAATTTCTACTTGGCCTAGTGGAGAGGTGTAGGCCATGTCCTGCAGTGATCCAAGCAGGAAGGAGATGAGACTAGCAAAACGCCTTATTGAATATATGGAAATTGTTTCTGGCGCGAGCCTTTACTGGCCTTCATCAACAGTTCAAAAAAAGACTAATCGTTTCTCCATGTCTGGGTGGGGGTTTTCGATGTAACTTGACCTGTCCTCTGATGCCGATGGCGTCCGGGTTTGTACCAGTAATTGAGGCCCCTCTACACGGCAGGTGATCCCGCACATACTCGGGCCCCTTGAGAGGTGTGAACGTTTTGATCGGCTTGATTCCGATTATCGTCGAGCACTACGTGCCTAGAGTACCTTGAGGTAACAATTTTCCAATTCGACATGTAGAATACCACTCTCATGTGCTTCTATCGGCGTGAAGTAATACTTTATTTCGATACGTATGTTGGATCGAGGGAACTCACCCGCCCCGCTCAATGCTCGATACTTGCGTTACATTAAAAGGTCGACGGTAGATACTGCATACCTCGTAGTCTGTTTTGTATACGGCAACTGCTAGTGAGGCCACTCAACAGCCTTATGCAAGCAAGTGCAAGCGCCTGCAACCCTCTCGCCTCCCCAACTCGAGTCCACAACAAGACCCCGCCAGCGGGTTGGTAAAACAACCCTCCGTCAGCACTTTGAATCACATGTGGTCTCACCCTGTTGAGAGACCACCACTTTGTCCCCTTGCACTAGAACTCGCGGAGCCCGGGGAATGGGCAGTCTTCTAAGTCCTGCGTCGATATTTACGAAACTTATGTAGTACTGGACGCGTGCGCTCCTAACCAGCCGAAGAGGGGGCGGCGAAGGCCCGCGGCTTAGGGCCCCCGCATTCACCAAGGCCTTGACTACCAGGCTACGGGTACCTCTTCGGTTTTTGTTTGTGCAGCACACCCTTTTCACACAACCGAAACGCCCACATCTTAAAGCTGTACCCAGTACTGGCTATGGGCACCTGTTTTCCTATCTTCCCTAGCACCCCGGCTGGACTACTGGAAGGGCAACATCCCCTGGGCCGATTTCCCCCCTAAAACACCAAAATACTGACACGATGAATACGATTATTGAGAATGCAGCATACACGATGGCGTCAGCTAGAGTCTCTACCACGTTCCGCTCACTATACAATATTTGAGGCGTTTCACGATAGGGCCTCACCCTACTTGTTCTGAGTCTCCTCACTTGAAGAGCTCCATGCTTCAGAGTACGTCACCCAGAAAACCGAGTTCTGTAAAAGTGAAACTGCACCCTGAAAAAATTATTCCATGCCACAAGTAAACATAAAATCATTTTTTTGAAACAAGTTCGGGGTTCCAACGATTTCGGGTCGAGAAGCCCCGCTATTCCGAAAAAGAAAACAGCGGAAATATGCTAACCCAATCGTGGAGCGTGTGACATCAGTTACAGGTCAATATATGCCGTGAGAGGAGTCTTTCAAAACAGCTACGAAATGCATACGCATGATGCCAAGTAGACAAAATACATGTGAATGCAGAAACAGGTTCGAGCTGTGATTCCCAGGGCCCACGTGCTCATCCAGGTTCACGCACTAATTGATACTCAGCAAACGATAAACACCTAAATGTTGTATGTTACTGGAGAATCAGCCAACAGGTGTTGAGAAACGTTGGTGGGGAGTAGCCCGAAGGCTAAAAAGAACACCGTCAGCGAGCTGGTACCGCCTGATGGCTCAACGTGCGGTCGGCGACAAATTGATAGACAGACTGGAAAAACACCAAGACGTGCGTGCAGCGTGTTGTGGTCGTGGTACGCTCAGCATGGGTTCCGCTATCCATGTATATATCATGCTCACCACAAGCATTCATCGTCTATCGCTGGAACAAAGACACCAACCTCCAACATCGAGGTGCGAGATGCCGCACGAGGTGCACAAGACATATCTAACTCTTGATACTGGGTTGAGTCGCCACCTCCTCTGCTCATCCTACCGGGTTCACTTTACAGCATGGGGGCCAATTTTGATCGGGTGGGACGTGGATAATTATCCGAGCCAGGATCACCGTAACTCTTGTTTCCTCCGCTGCCATGGCAACGTACGCACTCCCATGTCGCGCAAACCTCGGCACCGTCTCCTCGCTTCTGGAATTCGAGATGTTATCTTGGCGACGAATCGATTTCGTCCGACCGCGCCAGACTAGGGTAGGGTCGGACGTCGATAGGCCAGACCTGGCCGACGAGGAGGCTACTGACGTCGTGGCATTCAATGTATTGCGTGTGTGCTGAGCGCTGTTAGTAGTGGCGTATCGCTTCGCAGTCAGCATTGTCCTCGCTACGGTTAATGTGTTGTCTTTATCCCGCGATTCGTCCAGCGATTGTTGTGTGGTAGTCCAGGAGGTAACGACGACGGCAAGGACTAACATAACAGTACCAAGCACCAACAGAGCCCCCAAAACGTCGCGGATACTCGTTCCTCCGGCATCCACCTGAACCAGCAGCGTCAGGAAGCTGCTCAAGAAGATGACGACGCAACCCTATAAATCCGTTCGAACATGGGCCGGGTGTTATGCGCACGGTAGGGCGTGGAAAAAATCAACTCATGTTCGATCGTGGGCACTGCTCGTGATAGTCGCGAACTTTGATATCACCTTTCGTCTTTTCCACCACGACTTCGTGCGTCGACTCAAGTGAAGAGTTCGGGGTAAGAAATATTGTTTTTGGTACCGAGTTAGCGAGGCCAGAGCCCCATCGCAGAATGAAGCGTACCTCGAATGCCCCCAAACGCCCGTCGTTGAAGACGATTCGTTCAGCAGTGCTAACGTGACGGTGAACACCTGGGCGGCATACTCTGAGAGATGAGCATGCGTATGCATACCCCGATTCACACACCTACTCCATGTAGTGCAGTGCAACTGCAATACACTGCGCTCGCTCACCAATCGGTAGAGCCACAAGTCGGTAGGGTCCATATGGGGACGCAGTAGCTCGAACACCAGAAAACCGGCCAGTGCGAAGATGCAGGCCATGGCTGCTTGTGTGGGGCTGTGAGGCTTAGATGAAAATAAGTACTCCCGTCAGAAGCATCCTCCGGCCACACTCGATCACCTCGTAGTAGTACAAGTCGGGGCCTGGGTAAAGATCAACGGCCGCCAGAGGTGGTACTTGGTTCACGTAGCTCTCTGATATCAATGTTGATTGTCTCCATCGAACAAACCGCGCCGTGCCTATATTATTCACGCCATTAACCTTGTTCTCCCGCGGTGACCCACTGTCTTTTTTCGTTATTGGGAACAACCTATCTGGCATGCTCGGAACAACCCAGAAGCAGCGTAGACACTCTCTACAGCAACGTTGTGTAGGGTACCGAATGCCCACTTGGTAGTCTCACCGTAGTCTTTCCAGAGGAACATGGACAGGATGAGGTTCAGATTCTCTCTTCGTGCCCTCACTTTTCTCTGTAGCTCTTGCAACTCCTCAGACGAATACCTGTATCTGGCTCGATCTGTTGGCGTGATATGCGGTATCGTCAGGGGCATGCCGTCTCCTCTGCCTTGTTCGGCTCCCGTGGCTGCCTCATTGGCCTCGCCGGGTGTGATGGCAATGTCAGGATTGAGCAGTCCCCGGTTCTTCCAGAGGATAGTAGTGTACAGGACGGGGATGCCGATTGGATATACCTATCATGCAGTCCCAAATGAATCGGAGAGGTTCAATTGAAAGCAAAATCTGAAAAGGGGTGATGAACGATAGCAACGGACCGAACAAAACGCCCCCTAACCGAAAAGGACCTATACACATGAAGCTCAACATCAGGAGTGCAAGGGCGACGCCGAAGGCTGTAAACGCTAACACTAACTCTATCAAGTTCCTGGTCTCTTCACCAGAATCATGAATCCCGCGTAGACTTGGAAAAAAGCGTGTGAACCTGATTTGCACGAAAGACTGTAGTCAGCCCTGAGATAGCTTTCTCCATCCTCCACCTCAGTGTCGCAGGAGAAAGTTTTGAACGCCACAGTAGATGTTGACGTAAACACCTGAGTTCAGCAAAATATAAATGGAGGGCATCTCGTGCTTGACGCCAGAGTCACAAGGGGTTAGGGAAAAAAACGGACGACAAATCCTATCGATGCGTTTCCCGCAGTCTCCTTGAAACCTCAAGTAGACGCTGGTGTAAACACTGCATAAGCCTAACCCCCGCGACATGACCTAAACGACAGAAGCAGAGTTTTCGACACACCAGTGGAGTCTACTGCCCTTGGTTCGTACGGTTTACTATTACGGGGGACCATAATAAGTAGGACCTACGATACACACAAAAACCCACATATTTTCGTTTTTTTACTCACAACATTTGGTCATACTGTTTTACTATGGTCCTCCGTAATAGCGCTCCTAGCGCCCCATTATATTCGAATACGGGCGTCATGGGGCGTAAACAGCCGTCGGGTGGCTATCGTTCTTAATGATGTTTCTCAAATATTCAGTGAAAAAGTAACCACTACCATCAAACACTTACCAAAAACGTTAGAAACAACCCTGCTGCCACGTGCCTCGACCACGCAGCCCTCCTCGCGATCACCCCAGCGGATCCAACCCCCGCCCTGTACTTTGCTATTTTGTACGTCAGCGTCAGCACGGATACCGATATCAGCGGCGCCAACGTCGTCAGTAGTAAACCAGCGTAGAAGTTTGCAGGGGGCAGTATGCATGACGCGGAGACAATGTCACCTATGTTAAGGTTCACGGCGTTGATCCATAACAGGAACCGGGAGTAGGAAGCCGGGTACTCTGCCCCCGATCTGTCCGAAAGAGTTGTGATAATCTGCCACACGACCACCAGGATTTTCAACTTATCGAATGGATACTTCGACACCCAATCTCTCAACTTGCCGCCAAGCCCGCAGCCCTTCGAGTCCCCGCCACGGCCGGCAGCCTCACCCTTCATCGTCGTATTCTCTTGAACCCTGCTCTAGGCATTGCTAGCGACGGCCGAACCTCGAGCATCGCAATAGTCAATCACGCCCGGGCCTCTTAGAGAGTCTCTAGTCGCTCGCTCTGGAGTCTCGGCCCCGGCGCACGACCAGCTGTTATACCGTAAGTGACCGTTATTGGTTTGTTCCTGCAGGCTAGCTTGTGGCGAAGAGATGTCACTAGCGGGTGCGTGGCTCCCGAAAGAGATTCTTCGACACAATGTCTGACGGATGATGTCGATGGCGTCAAGACCTCCGACCAGAAACACCACGCCGAGGAGCAGAAGCAAAACAACTACCGAGGAGAAGGTTGTGCCTATCGCCACGAAAACGTAGGCGGTGGCGTTGTCGCAGTGGTGACACGCGTTATTGACGCCATCTCCGTACCCTTCGGCGCACACGGTACAATCTGAGAGGTCAGCGTGTCAAGGGTTCAAGCGCAATTTCAAAGGGAATTTGTCAGAACGTGGCATACCTGGTATGACAACCGTACCTCCGGCAGAGCCATTTCTATGTTTTATTGCAATTGTTCAGACTTCGTCAGAGTACCAGTCCTGCGGGTACAAGTCATGTCGGCTGCAGGTACCCTGAGGACTGGCAGGCCTCAGTCATTTCAGGCCCCAGATACCTTGGGTGCTGGCGGGACTTAGTCATTTCAGACCTCAGGTACCCTTGGGACTGGCGGGACTCAGTCATTTCTGCCTCTAGGTATCCTTGGGACTGGCGGGAGTCAGTCATTTCAGGCCGCAGGTATCCTTGGGACTGGCGGGAGTCAGTCATTTCAGCCCCTAGGTACCCTGAGGACTGGCGGGACTCAGTCAATTCAGGCCCCGGGTACCCTGGCGGCTGGCGAGACTCAGTCGTTTCGAGACTCCAGGTACCCTTGAGACTGGCTGGACTCAGTCATTTCAGGCCCCCCGGTACCCTTCGGACTGGCGGTACTCAGTCTTTTTATCTACCAGGTAATCTAGGGACTGGCGGGACTAAGTCATTT
>JBBMHQ010067942.1:0-10282 GCA_037834295.1 Postelsia palmaeformis
TCTGCTCATGAATTCTAGTTTTCAACACAAGGATTCCACACATCAGGAAGTTACGATAGATGAAGATGAGAGAGCGATATACGTTCCAATCAGGGACAAATTAACTTAAGTGTTCGTGAACGAGACAGCATGTGTGTGGCGTTGTGTTGTGCACACCGGTAGGAGCACATGCAGTACGATGGATTAGCAGCATAAACAGGAAGAGGGTCTTATCACACCCACGAAAAACAAAACCAAGTACACATATGCTCGTAAAAAAATTATGTGCGTGTGTGTCCGGGACTTGTTCACCGTCTTTTTTTTAATCTGTTTTTTGTGTTATTCTCACCTGAAGGTTCTGTGGCCCATGTAGGGGGAAGAGGGTCTACCGCCACTTCTGGCACCCAATCCTTGGCACCCTGGTGCCATTCGGTCTATATATCCCCAAGCTGCAAGGCCCGCCCACTACACACACGCATTATCATCTACATCGATCTAAGAGCCCAGCCGAAGGCGCGGATGGGTCTAGAGTACGGGTAGAGTGCGGGTAAGTGTACGAGAGAGACAGAGTAGAAAAATTCCGAGGCGCACAAAAAAGAGAATTCACATGCAAAGAAAGCAAAGGACGATGTGCGCGGTTAGGCTTCATCAGGGGGTGCGTACGGGACGCGATGGTATACCGGGCGGGCGGGCGTTCACATGACTTACGGAAATCGAGGCAAAAAAAGAATATCTACACCGATCTTCCTACGGTTAGTGGGCATATTGCACAAACATTCGAGCGTGTCCCGAGGTGGAAAAGCGCCGGCGGGGTTGGTTCTATACCAGGTATGAAGCAATGCATGGCACGCATATCGTTTTATCTAATGGACGCACACACGTGCAACATCCACGTGCACTAAGCCGAGGCTTTCCGTACTATACGCTTACTGAGGTAGTGAGGACGCGAATAGTGCGGCATACGTCGAGCCTGAAGTCCAACCCACGCCGCAACTAGAACCTAGCCTATTTTGCCCGCGAAGAGAAGTCCTTGTTCTGATCAAGATATTGATCTTGCAAAATCCGAGCACGCGACACACCAGTGCCGAAAAAGGGCACGGGTGAAGAGCGCGTAGGGTACATATTATCGCTGGCTTGTGATTGGAGAGCACATCTGAAAGGGCGTGAAGACACTATAGGGCGAAGCTGCACAAGGGGCGCGGGTACGCCACCGCTGGCGACATGTTCGAATGTTGGACAAATCTTGACTGGCTTTTGGGGGATAAAAGGAAACTTTGTTTCGGGTAGGTGTAAAATGGGTGGGACGAGGAAAGATACAACGGAAAAGGAGCGCTCGCGCGACGGGTGATACGGCAAAACGAGATTACACTTTTCAAATGATTTTGGGCATTTCTCGTTGAATCATGTCTTCTCGATGCGGTCAAAGGTGAGCAGGTTTTGTTTGAATTTTTGAATAGCAAGAGAGTGCCCGCACGCCCGCGTGACACCCATTCAAAACCTCAAACCAGGCGACGGCGATAAGATCGAGGGACGCAGTACGCTTCCTCTCCTCCTACTTCCTCTTCTCTCACTCGACTCCCTCTCGTTGGTTGATACATACATCTCTTCTGCATGCTACCTATCTCTCTGTCCTCTTGAAAACACATGTTAGACACACCCTAAAACACTTGCTCACCAGTTATCACCACTCAGCAGGAAATTCGCGCGTCTCTGTACGTTTCCTGTCGTCTCGTGTCGGTGGACTCGATATCTGCCTGTGAGAGGGCACCGGCGAAGGAACGAAGTGGCAAACCGGGAAAGCATTGTAAAAATAGGAGCTGCTACAATTGAACACTCGGATACTATAGATGTGTCAGAAAACGGCCAATTGCTCGGAACGCATATCGTTTTGGTTGCAAGGATGACTTTGCAAAACCACAAGTACAATGAGCCACAGGTGGATATCATAGGCTGGTTGAGATACCTGCCTCTGCGCTTCGAGCTAGCTACAACCAGACGAGCACGTGGTGTTTTCCTACCGGTCAACGCAAAGGAGGACGGAATATTGTTTGAGGAGGCATGTATGTGCCCCAACTCAGAAAAGGGGCAAAACGCTTTCCGACGTCGTCAAAACGCCCCCCGACTCTCACCCGCTACGCTTCCCACTCACACTGCTTCATCGTTTCCCAGCGCCGATCGGCAGCAGACGAATCCCGCATTCCAAGCGCATGGACCACCTGTCTAGAAAAAGGAACAGACGATGGGTATTGGTAGTCGCGTGTGGCGTGTAAGCGAAAGAGAGTGAGAAAGCAAGGGGAGTTGGCCTCGCGTGCAGCAAACAGCCGTATATCTGCCTGTCTCTCCCAAAGCTTGACGAGCCGACGAGCAGCTCGCAAAACCCCGCGACTGGCGTGATGAAGAACCATGGCACCGTGGGCGTCGGTGGTCGTCTTAGTGCTCTGCTCTTCGACGGTACGAAAGGTAGAATACCAGAAGGACTCTCACCGTCTCGCCAGATCCAGCTTTCCGACCAGCAGCAACAACAAACGAGAGTGTACGGGCGCTCTCCATGGCGCGTGTCTAGTGGGGCACCTGAAGGAAGATGATTAAAGAAGCGAGAGATGCAGGTCCGTGATCAAGGCCGGGAAATATATTAATGGGCGTCCAAAATAGAAGCCCAAAACCAGGCCGAGGCCAGATGCAAAGAGGGGAGAAGCATGCAAAACTGGCGCGAAGAGACACTTTTTCGGATGCCCAAACTACTCTACAAGTGATTTCCTGCACGTGGTTGTTGTTTCTCGTCTCCCCTCATTCTTGGAATGGTCGTGTCACAACGACAAACAGAAAGAACACATCATGATCTACACACATGAACCATGTACAAAGGCTGGGTGGGGTAGAAAGAAAGCATTTGCTACCAAACTAAGACGCTCAAAGACATTTTCTCAATGGTTACGCTCACAGGTTTTTCCACTCAACACCAGTACTGCTGGTTCTTGAGAAAGCGCGTAAAAAAATCGATAAGACAAACTGGTGCTGCCGATATTACAAGGAAACCAGAAGCAGCTATTCCCCCAAGCTACTGAGGTTCCCCACAAGGCAAAGCGGCAGAGAGCTTTCCGAGATCAATTTTAGTCCAGCGGTAGTACAGACAGGCGCGTATCGTGCCACAAGCGAGCCACGATCAAGAACGAATCTACTTCAACCAGAATCTCACCTGCAACACGTTGACCACACGAGATGCTTCGGGCGAAAACGTACGACCACCGCCGATCCGCACCAGATGGATTCCTGGAAGATCCGAGCGCGCCAACCCAGCCAAACAAAAAAAAGGCACACGTCGTGAAGAGTGCGGGCAGTAACGTGTGGCGTGCTTCAACAGAATCTGCGGGGATAGTCGGAAAAGGGCAAGGAATGGTTGAGAAATCAGCCCCACATACAAGCTTAACGAAAGTACACTGTCTCTCATCGCCGTCGGAAAAACAGACCGTAAACTCCGGCAGGTGCACGATTGAGAACATTGGCGCTGGAGTCTACATGGGCATGACTGATATTCTTGTACTTTCTATGCTCTTGAACTAGATACGCGGTCCTTGACAGAAGGGTTCTCACCGTTTTCCCTCCAATCAACAACAGCACCGACCAGAGACTACAGGCGCTCTCCGGGGCGCGTGTCTGCTGAGGAATCTAAGCAAATAAGGGAGACGGGATCGAGAGAGCGACAGAGCCATTGCACATGAAAATAAAGCCCAGAACCAGCAGGCGTATGAAAAACCAAAATGCCAAGAGCACGCGAGGAGCACGCACTCGCTGCCGCTTCTACTCCACATATGTACGCGTGGGTGTCTCTCTTGTGTTTCGACTATCTGGGTCAGTAGATCCAGCATATCACAACTCGGAATGAGTAGTGGTGACGAAATGGTTAAATATCCGGAACGCTTGTGCTTTGGACGGAGAGACCAGGCCCAATACATTCCCAACGAGCAGGATATAGGGATGGGTCGTGCCACAAACGTGCTGCTGGAAGTATGAAACCACATGATCTCACCTGTTGTGTTTTCCATCTACGCAAGACCTTCTTGTTACTCGCGCCAAAAAAACGAGATGCCCGCCGATCAGCAGCATCCACCACCCCAGTTCCAAGCGCAATATAGCCACGCCTTTAAGGGGCACGGGTAGTCGCTTGACGTGCTTTCAACGTACTGTGATGTCGGGGGAGATGTGTGTGCGAGAGAGGCGCATATCTATCGAGAAGAAGGGGGCGGGAAAAGGGGCGGGAAATACTGAGAGGAAACCATCACATGGTGAGATTGAAGCGAGCACGCGAGCGTAACACGCGACCTCTCGCGCATCTCTGGCCTTGCCCCCTATCACCCGGCAGGAAAGGCACCTTGCTTCAAGGTCACTTTACTCCTTCACCACGCGCAGACCACCATGGATCATCGCTCCGTAAACAAACAGGATGTGTCTTCTTTCAGCAAGAGAGCTGCAAAAGTAAAAACGTTTGCAATTTGAATGTCGCTTCGGGTTGTGCACGGTTCAAGAACACAGAATCAGCTTGGAGATAGGATGAAAACACGGTTGAACAAAGAGGAGTCATGTGAAATGTGTAGAGCAACAATACCATTAAAGAAGGTCGAAAATGTGCGACACATTGAGTATAGCGGCGACATAAAAAAGGCCCATATCGTGCCACACGTGCCGCGCTGGAACAAACTAACACACCTGAACAGGGGAAACTTCACCTGCTTTGCTTTCACCAGACAAGATCTGCCCCCCGTCTGAAATGCGAAGGATCTCTGTCGATCAGCAGCGGATCCGCGCCCTTAAAAGAGACAGGTCGCCCTGGCGTACTTTTTGCGACGAAGAGCGCGAAGAAGAGCCGGAGAACGGGAGAGTTACAACAGAGAGAGAAATATCTGGGGTGAAACAAGTGGAATGGGCAAACCGCGGCTACAACATGACCCAAACTCACGTAGCCGATGACTGTACATTCAGCCTTAGCTAGGCTTAAGTCTGAGAATCTGGTCCCCTCTTCTCGCGACGCCACAATCTCAGTTGGAGGACACCAAACGTAGTCAAGAAAGAAAAGGGGCGCGTTACAGAAGAGCCACAGCAGTTCCAAGTACGTTCTTCAGATGCCTTTTACCTACACGGGAGTGCTGTAATGCACTAATCAGTTACGGAGAGGTCCGCATCAGCGTGCCTTTCCACGGAAAGGGTTCTCAAGCTTAGTTTAGGGTTCCCTTTGCCCTTGCACTTTGCACGAAGAGTCGGGATGGGTATCTGTAGGGAAACGGCACACCTACAACGCACATTTCTGCGTTTTACTCACTACATCCTACATTCATGACCTCCAGTGACATAATCAGCAGCATCGCATCGAGCAGTAGTAGCAGCAAAGTGGAGCAGGACATGAGACATATGAGCTTGGTCCGCATCGCACTCCTCCTTTTTCTCTGCCTTTTATCTCCGCTATGTTCATGCCGCAGCATCTTTGTAAGCGATTAGGTCAAGCACGTACACACGCGCACTCACGCACCAGTGTACCACATAGAGAAGTATTATTCACAGCTGCCATAGCCTCACGCCCGATCGTGTACCGTCCCTTCGCCGTGGATGTGTGCCGCTAGCTGCGCGGAAGCAGAGAGAGGATGTAGGCGGCAAGACACAAAGCGCGGCGGAAATACACACGGTGACGCCGACAGCGCCTGGAGCGCCGACAGAGGGAAAGGAGAAGAGACGGGGTGGAGACAGAGGGGATGTGAGGATAAAGCTTGCGTAAATGGGGAAAGAAGCGAGAGTGGTACAGAGTGGTGTTGCAGAAGGTGAGAATCATTAGTAGGGCGTCTTGCCACACATCGCAACAAATACCTGGAGGAACAGAGAGAGCAAACTGCGGCTGGTTCGTTGGCTCATTTGTTACACCCGCATCGTTGCACCAGCGCTGCATGCCCTGTTGGTCGACAGTCCAGTCTTTCGATATGGAAGGGAGAGGGAGGGTCAAAGAGCTAGAGTGTTGAGTACATTTATCGCACTTGCAGAACCTCTTTCATGTTCAGTTCGCCAATCATATGTAGGCGGTAACAGAGACACGACTCTTGCACAATTTGTCGCCTGCACCCGAGGAGCACCGATCTTTCTCTCGTTCTTTACAACTAGCGTTTGATGTATCGGGGAGGGAAAAGAAGTTAGCAAAATTATAATAGCCACAATGTGTTCGACGGTGTATCGCGCGCTCAAGGAGCACCGATTCCTCTCTCGCACGTCAAACGAACATTTTTAGGATGGACCGAAGACAGAGAGAGCAGAGTTCGAACAGCCATGACGTGTCCGACGCTTGGTCGCACGCACGGATCCTCCTGTCGTTCTTCAGTCAGTATTTTTGACACTGTGAAGAGGGAGAGAGCGAATGCTGTGATGTGTCCAACGCTTGGTCGGGCGCCTAAGGAACGCCGATGTTCCGTTCGTTCCACAATCCAGCAAGTTTCTAATCTGCGAGAGGTAGAGTTCAAGTAGCCATGGTTTTGTCAAAGGATGTGTCGCGCGCGAGAGGAGCACCGGTCCTGCTCTCGTTTCCAAACCAACGTTTTGATATCAGAGAAGGAGAGAGCAAAGTGTGAACACGATGACGTCCCACGCTTGGTCGCGCGGGTAAGGATCGCCGATTGTGCTCTCGTTCCACCAACAGACTTTATAGTTACGATGTGTCCGACGATGTGTCGTACAAGCAAGAAAGGCTGATCCCTCTCTCGTTTGCCAAACCTGCGTTGCAGAGGTCGGAAAAAAAGAGGACAGGCCAAACAGCCTGGTGAATGTGTCCGACGCTGTGTCGCCCGAGCAGGTAGCACCGTCCTCAGTTTGTTTTTGAGAGGAAACGTTCGAGCAGCCACGATGTTTCGGAGGATTTGTTGCGCGCGCAAGAGCACCGACCCTGCTCTCGTTCGTCAAACTGTTTTTTTGTAGGTCAGGGAGAGGGAGAGGGAAGGAGCACAGTTCAAATCGCCATGCTTTGTCCCACGCTTGGTCGCGCACCCGAAGAACACCAACACCCCTCTCGCTCTACACACCAGAGTTTTCCAGACCCGGGAGGACCGACGCCAATGTTCTAGCTGTCTGATGTGTCCGACTATTTGCTGCGCTTGGAAGAAGCACCGATTGCACCCTTGTTCCGCAAACCAGCATTTTTCGTAGTTGGGGATGGGCAGAGTGCAACGTTCGAGTATCCATCGCATGTCTGGCGCTTGGTCGCGCAAGCAAGAGGCACCGATCCCTCTCTCGTTTTCGAAACCAATGTTTCATAAAGTTAGAGAGGGAGAGAGCATACTTCGAAGACAATGACGTGACCATCGCTTTGTCTCGCGTGCAAGGAGGCACCGATGCTATGTTCGTTCCACAAACCAGCAATTTTCAAATCCACAAACAGGCAGAAACCAAAGTTCAAATTGCTATCATATTTCAATTGGGGGACAGGAAGAGAACATCGAGAAGACACGGCGAGTCAGACGCTCGATCACGTGCGCAAGGAGGCGTCGACCTTTTTCTACAGTGCTCGAATCGCCCATGATATGTCCGACGCATGGTCGCGCGTGCAAGAAAAAATTCCACACATTCGCGATGTATCCGACGATGTGTCGCGCACGTGAGAAAAACCGGTCGAACGAGAGCCTGCATTGCTTTAATCGGGGAGAGGGAGATAGTCCAATTCGAACAGCTATTATGTGTCTGACAATGTGTCGCGTGCGCAAGGACCAATGTCTCCCCGTTCGTTCTTCGAATCGCCATTGTTTCAATAGGTGCGAGGGATAGAGCGAAGTGCGATTAGATAGGAACTGAACCTCGACGATTTCACCCACACTTTTGTTAAGAGTATCGCAAGCAACGGAGGATTTCACACGCCGTGGCTATTTTTACTGTGCAGTTGCTCGATGATGGAGACGAGTAGTGCATCGACGGATGGCTCCAAATAGAGCCATGTGCACTACCTTTTCAATCATGCCACGCTAAAAATGCAACGGTTTTCATGCTTGCCCGCGTGGCACCATCTACCACTTACGCCAGAGTGCGACAAAAACCCAAAGCAAAAAGAAGATCATGTCTAAGCCTCACGGATTGCCTTCTGTATGAGGCCACGCCCACGTGCGCAGTACATGCCCCCCGCAACCACGCCACACTGAGCGGGGTAAAGAGCGTTCATCCTGTTCCCCCCCTTCCCTGCCTGGCTATCTAGTATAGCACGTGTGAATGCTCACATGCGCAATGGGAATTCTATCCCCACGCACTGATGCTTAGCACTGAGGTGTAGCAACGTCGTGCCCTGGATCTACGTGTGACGTGTCAGCTGCAGCAGTAGCGATAGCTAGCGTGTTTTTGGACTAATGTTTGCGGAACGAGGGGCTGTCTGCTTGATAGATGCCCCAGTCTCGACCTCCTCCACGCGTTAGTCGGGCTCCTATTGTTGTGCTCGACACTTTTACAGTTGTTCCGGTGGCGGCTGCCGGTGCCTTCGCTTGCGCTTTTTGTAAGCACTAGAAGCTCGCATTTCCTAGAGCTCGAAAGTACGTAGACTCGGCGTATCTGGCGTTTGGAGCATTGATAAGGTCCAGATGCGTCCGGTTGGAGGGTCTATCAGGATGGTGTTCATGATTCGATATTGGTTGTTGTGCGATTTGCACACACGCTTTCCAACTCCGTACGTTGTTCGCAACAATATTGTTCTAGACCCGCGCTCTTTTTCCCGCAGGCCGATTGCGTACCTCCGACACAACCATGGGATCGAACCCCTTCCTTTTTCCTAAGGATCGAAACACCCCACAAACCCCTGTATCGATGTCGCACAGAACTGCCCGGCAAACAGCGATACACCTTAGAAAAAAGCGGAGCACTCCGCCGCGCGAAACTCTCTTTTCGATCTTGCCCAAGTGACAACTGGGTTTCAATCTGGCATTAGACTCCTGCGTTTTTTGCCGGCGAGTATCCGAAGAAAGCTCCATCGTGCTTGTTGTTGTACCCGTCATGGACGAGGAAATTCTTAGTGTACTACTTTCAAATTGTGTATTGTCTACAAAAAACACCGAAGGATCAAGCAACACCACGCACCTAGACATGGCTGCCAAGAGCACACGAGGCTCCGCCGCCCTCCGCTTCAGAAGGGGGAGCATGCGAGCGATCGATGTTGATTTCTTCCGGGACGCACGCCTTACAGAACGACCGGTGTCGATTGGCCACGTCCAGGACACCAAGTGAACTGCCTCTTAATGTCCCAGCAAGCGAATGACAACTTTCAGCCCCCGCACTATCTCACGGTGGACTCTCATTGGACTGAATCTGCGAAAATACGATTGAGCCAAGTCCAGGGGTGCCCCGATGAATCCTTCGACTTCTTCTCCCTCATCACTGTCGCATGGAAACCGAACGCCCGATGTCGCGTCTGCCCTGGCCTCAAGAAACAAGCGCGCGAATCTGGGAGCATTAAAGCTTCCCAGATGGAATGTGCTCAACAGCGGTGTTTCTTCGAACACGAACTCGTCATAGGTTTCTGGGACAGTACCGTGGTCTGTATTGACGTAGGCACGCGTACCTGTGTTGGCACTACCCCCCTGCCCCCGCAGTAGAAGGTAGATGCACGCCTCCCTTCATCCCTCAATGGCGGCACACAGGGACACACCCTCCAGATCAACCACACCGGCATCGCACAGGAAAGTGACGATGTCCACGTGTTTGCGAGAAGCGGACGTTGCGAAAACCAGCACGCCGCCATTACTTGTACAGCCGTCGGTCCCGTACTGATACACAAGCTCGTGGACCACGTTTAGGTGTACAACGGGAGACTTCCGCACGCTGACAAGAGCGGATTCGCGTTCGCCCGAAAAAGAACTCTGACCGCTTCGAGACGCCCGTCGCTCGCCGCTAAAAACAGAGGTGTTGCTCCGTCGTCGAACCTGCTGTCCACGCTCGCGACTGCATCGATCAGCACCACATTCCTTGGCAAAATCTTTCCATCGCGGCCACGTAAAGTGGTGTATCTATGCCATCAGGCCTCGCTTCAAGGTTCGCTCCCGCCTTGGTCAGGTCTTCGCTCACGGCCAGGTGTTTGCGATAAACCAAATGGTGCAAAGCGTTATGCCCGTCGCTGTCCGCTGCCGAGACGCTGGCAACCTGCCGCAGAAGGCCTCTGACAACGCGCGAGGAACAAATGACGGAGGCCACCATCAGCAGAGGCTCGTTCGTATCGCCACAGCGTAGGTCGATGTCGGTCGTAGCAATCGCACGCACTGCGGAACCGCTGGGTTTGCTCAGAGTTGATGACATGTTGGGGAAGGTG
>JBBMHQ010067953.1:0-13518 GCA_037834295.1 Postelsia palmaeformis
CACTGGTGTATAAGGAATGCGATTTACGGACGACGGCCGAGACGCGTCGGTTCACCTCGCTTCCAAGAAGTCCTACCACGAACGGGAGACACAGCGAGCATCTCAAGTAGCGAAACTCGCGGAATCGTTCAGGGAAACCAATACCCGTATCCGATTTGATCATTCATACAAGACCACTCGAAAAATTGAGCCCGACTTCGTCGACGTGTTTGACTCTCATAAGCATGCGTAACATGCCCCACAAGTTAAAGTGCTGTCTGCGACTCCAAGAGTGTGAACCTGAATTCGACCTCGAGTACCATATGCGCGGAATACCCCGAAGTCACGAACTCGCCGCCGCATATCTAACCCATGTGAGGTTCGCAAATCACGAAAACCACGCCTTCCGCGCTTCCGCCCTTTCTCTCCGGTAATGGACGCAGAGGTTCCCGCCAACCGCACCCCTCCCTCGCCCCTTCTCCAAGGAAATGCGAGCATAGTTGAGGGCAAGGATTGTGGACAAAGTGAGAGAGCTGCGAAGATAATCTTATATGCTCCGCGGCGTCATCAATATATAGGTAGTAAACACAGTCGTCTCAATTGCAGGCAGAAATAATCGACAACGGCGATAAGAGTAGCGACATCAGACAGGGCAGTACATACACGTGTTTGCCATGATCGGCGGAGCACTCAAACCGGTATTCCGGCGGGAATAGCCGGTGCAAGTAAATATTGTTATTGCCCTCGATGAAATGCATTCGAGCGCTGTTCTCAATTTGCTTGTCATTTGTGTTTTGTGAAGTCGCAGTTGGAGTTGGTGCGAGTGTGGAGAGAATCAGTCGCCACCGACACAGACGGCACCCCAGCAGGCGGGAATTGGCTCAGACTGAACGCCTGCTTTTTGTCCTTGAGTTTGGCTCATAATGAACGTCTGCGCGCTGTCTATCAACACTACTCGTGATCGTACCCAGCGGGAAGCATATGGGAAAATATTCGTCGTGGCTTTTTTCTTTGTCATGTAGCGCGTGATGCTTCGTATATACATATTTTAGAATCACTTTCACTTCCCAGCAGGAGGATTCACCCTCAGCGGTCTTCTTCTGGACGAGCCGTGGAAACACACGTACGTGTCGTCCCTTCTCCCCCCCGGTACGTGCTTTCATTTTTTGTCGCGCATAGGGTTCAGTATCCCCACCGCTCGTCGATTTTCATCTAACTCACGCTTTTGCGCTTTCCGCTACAACAACAAACAGCATAGGTAGTACTTTTTAATGTAAGAAAAATCCTTACTGTACGAGTATGCACTCGGCGAGACTTGAACCCACGAAATTGATACTAGTAGGCACGCGGGGGCTACCTACTTATTAGCCACCGGGGAAATGAACACGATGAATTTCACATACAACAACTCGATACGGCGAGTCGACGAGGGAAGATCGTGTCAGTTGCGAGCCTTGAGTTGAGAGTGTCAGTACAACATACAGCAGAAGCGGCGCAAACTATGATACTACAGCTATTAATAGCTGCCGCAGTAAAAATGGATGGTACAACAGTAGGAAGGTAAGGTGCCAGCAATGCTTACGACGATACAACCACGTGCGGGGTATATGTTTCAATATTTCGAGATGACACGCAATCACAGGAATAATAGAGGTAATCTCGTGTACCGTGACAGCGCTTTCAAGTTTGAGCTTGTGCCACATTCCTTTGAGCATGCTTTTTCACGTTGCCGTACATTTCGCATTCGTTTCTGACGTTCATAAGCTATTTTTTTTGGTGGCATCGCTGCTGCCAGAAGCTTACCTGCTACAGTGGAAAGTTTCACGGAAATCGGTTCTATGCCGCGCGCCTACTCGTAAAAGCGTTGTGTTGAAGTTGGGCTGTGTTGGCGGAGGATACGCCGCTCCTCTCCGGGCGTGTTGCGTGTTGGCACTTTTTCATGGGGTATCCCTGTGTTGCCAGCAGCTCGTTCGTGGGCAATAGGGCACACAACTGGCTACTGATTGGGTTCCCAGATCGATATGGTCATACGCTATGGATGTATGATTCTACCTTTGGGTGCTGTTGCCCGCATCTGGGCTAGTACTGCCTTGTTCCGTGATTAGTGTCCCTTTTTACCCATCCTGGAACCACACCCGACGTGCAACACTGAACTACTCCGATTTACTGTTGAGCAGGAAGCGATCCTGCCGAAAAACGCCACCGAATATATTGGAAACTCCATGGGGTCGAGACCTTGCTACAAGGAGCGACCTTGCACGGCCGTTTACGAGCGGCGGGCAACGACCTCATTAACGCCTTCAGCCAACCGCGCTGAGCGAGCCATGATCCTGTGAGGTGATCCCGCTTTTGTTACAATCGATGCGCTGTAGCCAAATTGCGAAACATTTCGCTGCTCGTGCCGACCCTGGCACAAGCGATTGCCTATAATCGATTTTCCCCCCGGTGAGGCTGGGTCGCGTAGCTCAAGGCGCAGGGCTCCGTTGATCCCGAAAGTTGGCCTGAATGTATGTGTGTCCGCGACATCGAGTCGCGCGGTAAGCACGTTAGTGCCGGGAGCA
Source organism: Postelsia palmaeformis (assembly GCA_037834295.1). Taxonomy (NCBI): domain Eukaryota; class Phaeophyceae; order Laminariales; family Laminariaceae; genus Postelsia; species Postelsia palmaeformis. The sequence continues at coordinate 2,541 of JBBMHQ010067953.1, forward strand.
GTTTGGGGGCAGATTTTGCAAGGGTCGGAGTTTCCTTGTGACTGCGGACAGACAGACCATCAGACAGACAGACAAATCTGCATTTACCAAAACTGAGACTCAGTTCTACAAACTGAGAACTGGTTGTTACCGACCGGCAAGAACTATGAATAGTGCTGCTGTGATGATCGCGGCTGAAGGCTTGGCAGACATTTTCCGAAGGATGCCCACTGAATCGACTGCTGCTCATCAACAGACAAACGTAACGGCCGGGATGCCCATTTGGATCAACTGGTCCTTTATAGCAAGAGACAGACGAAACGCCCGGGATGTGCAATCGCATGCGCATTGCGTGCGCAACACTTGCCCCTAAAATACTACATGCACAAATTTCGTCCAAAAGCTTAAAACACGACTCCTAGTAGCCAGCCAGCCGCAACCGCGAAAATGGCAGTCCCCTTTGTCGGCAAAAAGTCAGTCTCCGGGTTGGTGTGGAGCAAGTTTCGCGTTTTTTTTCGTAATTTTCCCTCAAGCAGGGGTTCCTCTCGCAAAAGCTCAAAATTAAGCGCCCACATGACCATAACACGGAAAATATAGACGCGGAGAGGACATGGCTGAGCGTTAAAGGCCATCACGCAGGGGAGCACACCCTTGGAAGAAAAGGTACCTTACCACCTTACCATGGCCCATACTGAGCCAAAAGAGATATGCTTCAACCAAGTGAAAACAAGAAACAGTTTTTTTGTTTGTTTGCACCACTCTGGCCTGTTGTGTGAATATCAACAATATGAACAACAGCATCCTCGCAGTCACCATCACGACCGCCACCATCACCACCGGGTAGCATGCTGTCTTTCTTCAACAGCAGTGCAAACCGGCAGGTCTCCTCATAGCCAAACACGCTACACTCTGCCCAGACAATGGTTGGATATGATAACCGATTACAGCCATGACGTCAGTATCAAAAACAGGCCTTACCTTCCCGGATAGAGCGACAAAAAACAGCCGCACCCCACTATTAACTCGTTCGCTATATTAGATCGTGAACTGGGGGGAGTGTGTGCTGTTGTTTTTTTCATGTTTTTTTGCCGTGTTTCCTTCCATGGTGACATTTATGACGGCCTCTATTTCCCTAACAACACGAACCACGAGGCACCAACATCCCTCCCACCCCCGATTAAATATTCTCCTTAATTTCTCCCGTTCAGCCTGAATTATGTCCCGCGGAGTTACGTACTATCATACACCAGGATCTCGGGGTGTTACCATTGCGAGGGGTTCGGAAATGACACCCCAGGTGATGAAAAACAGGTAGCTGCCTCCAAGTCGGCTAATGCTAACATGTCTTTCCCCTCATCAAATAAAAAAAAGACGTTGCCTGGGGCAATCACCACAGCATGCACGCAGAGCTAACACATGCACCACGCCTTCGCATTTTGGACACAAATTATGAGGTAATTTACTCACAAAAAGCCCTCCTATACCCTGTACCTCAGAAGAAATGTGTTAAATAAGCGTTAGATATCCGTTCGATATACTGTAGAGGAGACCGAAGAGTATCTTGAGGGCATACAGACCAGGTGAGGGGCGCTTTCCAGAACGTTCCGGCTAGGTGGTTTTTCGAAAGCCTGCAGCTCCCATGCCTTTGGGATCTTCGCGGCTGCTTCTGGCTTCTTTTTGGTTGCCTTGCGCTCGATCAAGAACAACAAACCGGGACCACCCGTGAAAACCGCCAAGCTACTGGTTCTCGAGGCTTTGACAAGTCTCTGTAGCCCGAACCATCTGGTCCTGTACCCTTTAGATATCCGCCAGATGTGCCGTAGGGAAGAGGGCGGCGTGGCCAGGAGGTTCGGGCCGCTTGGACTTTTTTAAAGCCTCCAGCTGCAATGCCTTCGGGGCCTTCCCGGGTGCTTCTGGTTTCTCCCTCCGGGTCGGCTTGCGTTCTTTCCGTGTCAAAGGGCGAAAGGCGATCAAAAGGAAGAAGCCATAAGCATGCTCGAAGCCCCGGAGACTTTGAAGCCGGGGGGATCCCGAGAAGTCCATGCGCCCCCAATCTCCTGGCCCCATATCTTCGATATCCGTCAGATATCCGTTAGATACACCCTGTACCTTGAAGTTCGTCGTAAATCTCGAAGATATTCCGTAGAGGAGACCGGAGATCAGCCTGGGGCCACACATACCAGGTGATCGGCGTGGCCAGAAGTTTTGGGCTGCCTAGACACTTCTAAAAGCCTCCAGCTGCACTGCCTTCGGGGTCCTCCCGGGTGCTTTCGGCTTGTTCTTCTTGGTCGGCTGGCGTTCTTTCTGAAAGAACAGAAGGCAAGGCGATCAAGAAGGAGAAGCCGGAAGCATCCGCGAAGATCCCCGAGGCATTGCACCTGGTGGCTTTTGATAAGTCCATGCAGCCCGAACCTCTGGCCCCTATAGCTTGGATACACATTATACTTCCGTTACATATCCGATATATATTTTAGGGTTAGATATCCGTTAGACATACCGTAGAGAAGATCCGAGAGTGTCCTGAGGCCGCACAGACCATGTGAGCGGCGTGGCCAGGAAGTTCAAAGCCTCCAGCTCTGATACCTCAGGAGTCTTCACGAGCCCTTTCAGACTGCAACTCTCGGTCGCATTGCGTGTTCTAAGACATACAGAGCGCAAGGTCACAAACAAGAGGGCGGAAGCTCCTGTGGAGACCCCAGATACATTGCAGCTGGAGGATTTCGAGAAGTTCGTACAGCCCGAACCTCATGGACCTATACCTTGGATATCCGTTAGATGCTCGTTAAATACACCCTATAGAATTTGAATATCTGTCATATATCCGTTAAATATGCCGTGCAGTAAATCGAAGAGGATCCTGGGGCCACATAGGCCAGGTGAGCGGGGGTGGCCAGGAGGTTCGGGCTGCCTGGACTCTTTCGACAGCCTGAAAAAACGCAAGGCGACTATGGAGAAGCCGGGAGCAACCGTGAAAACCCCGGAGGCATTGCAGCTGGAGGCTTATGAAGAGTCCAAGGCGGCCCGACCCTCTTCGACCCTACACCTTGGATACTAGTTACTGCTTCGTTCTATACGTCAGGCATCGGTTCAATATGCATTGGATATACCGTGGAGAAGACATTAATAGTTTCCTGGGGCCACACAGACCAGGTGAGCGGTGTGGCCAGAAGGTTCGGGCTGCATGGACTCTTCGAAGCACCCAGCTACACTGCTTCCCGTATTGATATTGATGTCGATACTGATGTACATGTTGCCATTGGAAAGCCGTTGGACGCAAGGTAAGGTGTATACATATATGCACTGTAGTTACAAGTTCGTGACGCGGGTGGAGCGTTACTAGCATTTGTTCCCGGCGCACCCATGAGGTTCGGGCTGCATGGATTTCTCGAAAGCCACCAGCTCTATTGCCCCAGGAATCTTCACGGGGGCTTACGGCTTCTCGTTTCATGAAACTTAAGGCAAGACCAAGGTGCCCGCCTTCCGCGTGGCGTCGGTCAAAAGCAAAACCAAAACGCCCACGAGTACCAATAACAATACCAATGGCAGTACGTGGCAACATCAAGATCAACAACAGTAGCTTCTTCGAAAGAGCCATGGTGCTCGCCTTCTGCTCGGCGTTGGTGAAAAAATATATTTCTAAAGCACTATCAAAAGCGGTACGCAGCAACATCAACAACAACAGCAACATCAACAATGTTTCCAAGGCGATGACCTTAGGCTTGTTGATGGACCAAAACTCTACCAACAACACTACCACCATCAACACTACCACCACTACCACCACCATCAACACCACCACCAACCAGCACCAACAGCAATACGTACACATGGCGATACAATCATCAGCATAACATCAGCATAACATCAGCATTGGTAGCAACTAACACAGTTTTCTTCGAGGCGCTGACCTTCCGCTTGGTGTTGCAGAAGATGACCGCCTGCGTCACCGTCAGAGTGTCGTACAAGTCGCACAGCGTGTCGAATTTCCATTCTTCCTTCTCCACAGCCACGAAGAACTGCCGATCAATAAAAAAAAAACCCAGCAGAAGCGGCAGCAATCGGCAAACAATCAGCACAGCGGCAGGAACCAACCAATCAGCAACAGCGGCAGTAGTCACCAACCAATCAGCAACAGCGGCACCAACCAGCAACCAGCAACAGCGGCAAATACAATTATCGTATCGTACCGAATTCGATTCTCTCTCGATATCTATCGAAATTATGTCGATATGATTCCCTTCATCGGTATCGCATCAGTAACGTATCGAAACCAATCGTCGTCCGCCATTAAATTTACCAAATTCCGTCACCCACCCAAATTATGCCGATTGTTTCGCTTATCGATATCGAAATCGATTCTCGTCCGATATCCACGACACAACTACCATCGCATTTGTATCGATTTGAACACTGATCGGTATCGCATAAGTATCACACTTCAATATCATCCGATATCCACGACAAATTTCATATCTATCGCAGCGCAGTATAGACGGGGTCGCGGTTCAAGAACTAGCATATCAGTTGAAGGGATGCAAAAGTTCAAGACGTTAAAACGCTGAAAAGACTTGGCCTGGGTATACTACACAATTACAGGGTAAATAGAGATAGGACCCTGCGGGTGCCCGACAGAAATGGGTACCCGCCAAATTTTGGGGCCCGGACCGGACCCTTCCCGCCGCATCATGCCATTTTGACGGGTATCCAGGTAAAAACGGGTACTAGTAATTCGTTTGCACTTTCCCCCCACCCTGTTTCAGTGCCACGAAAACGAAATTTGAATGCAAGATAGTGCGCACTCCCGTTCTATGCCCGGGAAACCAGTACCAACACGTCTCATTCTTCATTCGATACATACAGGCGCCTAAAGTTGCCTCCTCGTGTATTTCTCCTCCATTGCGCTGGCGCGCTACAGTATTATGGCTTTGAATGCGCGAAGAACGTCCAAATATACAGGACCTATGATGGCGATGGTTCACGGCCTTCCCCTGGAAAAGACTGCACGTCACATTTTCCCACCCTCTACATATCGCATACCTGGTATCGCGAAGCTGTCATCATATTGGAAATATATTATATATACCAGGTAGCAAAGGACAGAGGCAGGATCCGGATTCAAATACCCGGGTACCCGACAGGTATACCCGTCAGGGTCCTGCCCTTTTGACGGGTAGGGTCCAAACTCATTTCCCGCGGGTAATCGAAGCCTGCGGGTAATTATATCGCCGGCAATCGGGTACCCGCGGGTATTCGTTATTCCCCTTTCACTATGCCCGCACATTTGTTTCTTTATTAATCATCAATTTTACTTTCCAGCTTAACCCGCAGGAGGTTTTGCTTTCAGCGATCTTCTGGACAAGCCGTGGTCACAGGTGTCGTCCCTTCTGCCCCCCGGTACGTTCCTTCCTTTTTGTTGCGCATAGGGTTCAATATTCCCACTGCTCGTCGATTTTCATCGAATGCTGCTAACTCTCGCTCTCGCGCTTTCCGCTAACTAATTGTCAAGTCCTTGCGAGTATGCACTCGGTGAGACTCGAACCCAAGAAATTGATCATGGTAGGCACGCGGACCACTTACCAGGCCACCGGGGACGCCGGCTAAATATTTCGGGCGCTTTGTGCAGTGATATTTTGAACTTTCGGCAGCAAGTTCTTCGCCCCCGCGACAGCTGTTCGCCTGCTGGCTCATTTTGCCCAGCAGGCGCCGTGTGAAGATGTGACGATACTGTCGTGTGCGCACTACTGTGTGTCCCTTGAGCGTCGAGGGAGGGCTGAGTGTGTGGTCTGCAACATATTCGAGTGTGTGGTTCGGAAGGATTTCCTAGAGGTTCTATACAGGCATAATTAAACAAGAACTTCCATAACCCGCGGGTATCCGGTTCCCAGCGATGCACCCTACACGCTCTGATCACCCGCGGGGAATGAACTCGGACCCTACCCGTCAAACGGGTAGGAACCGTCTGGGTATGCCCACAGGGTACACGGATATTTGAGGTCATAGTCAACACGTACCCACTCCTGTCTAAGAGAGGTCGGTTCCAAGAGAGGTATACTATTAATAGGTCTGACACACCCCTCGCTTAAACCCGTAACTCCCACTGTACAGCATACCTGGAATAGTACAGAGTATAACAGCGTGCGTACAATATTTCTTCGAGGTATAGTGTACCTGCTTGATGCCCTCCAGGGTGAGCTCGTCGCGCTTGACGAGGATCTTGACCGGCATGTTCATGAACTTTTTGGTCATGTCCAGCACTTCCTGAGGCATGGTCGCACTGATCAGCACCACCTGGGTTGAAGGAGGCAGGTACCGGTAGATGTCGTAGATCTGCTCCTTGAACCCCTTGTTCAGCATCTCGTCCGCCTCGTCGATGACCAGCATCTGGCGGTTTCAGAAAAGAGAAAGTTTGTTCAAGAGCATAGAAACAGCAGCGGAAAGACAAACGAAGGCGCGCACACATATCGTGAGCAAAACACACATCAGCATCGGGATTCCCGCAGCTTCACGAAGACAAAAAACATGATATTCGTTTATTTATACCTGGTACCTGGCACTCGTGTGTTGTTTTTCAAAGGACAACAACACACAACCTCCCATCAAAAGCGGGAATGAAGAAAACGCAACATCCAAAATCGTTGCGGGCAGACAAAAATAAAGGAAACGTGCGCCGGGATTCCTACAGCAGGATCAGACCAAGAAAATACGAAAGCACACCACTCGCCGCTAGCAAATCTGAGTACCTGGTATCGGATAATTTTTGGCCGAACACTCAGCTCGCGCATATATGTACGTATTTCTATCAAACAAAAAATAACGAACGAATAAATCTCCAAGGGCTATCTGTGAGTTTTCTGCCTGCAAGCCGCCCGTCCCGCTACTGGTGTCAGTCACTACGTACGGTAGTTGCCCACCAGGTACCGGGTAGGTATTATAAACCGTTGAGTCCGGCGATGTTCGTGCTGCGTCTTCGTATCTTCGGCTCGACGTAACTTTTATATTGATGAAACCAAGCGAGTGAGTGTTGGCTTAGTTTCGCCATCCAACTTCCAACTAGTTGTCAAGGGCGCAGCGACCTCACAGCCAGCTTCTACCTATGATACTGCATAGGGGAAAAAAATGATACAGGTACTGTTTAGTGTTGGGGGTAGGGATTTTACATGCGTGCACTCTAATAGTCTTGGCGCGTCCTTACACAGTCAGCAGCTACCAAGGCTGTGCCAGGTCTACCTATTCCTGATTCGCGCGACACATGCTTTACGCAACAAGCCAGGCGACCGAGTACCGCGATCAGCCCTAACGCACCACCCATCCCGACAACCTACCGTGCAGTAGTCCCGCCCAGAACAATATGTGAAGGTTGACTCCTGAGACCAAAACCTGCAGATTTTCAACCCCAAAACCAAAACTGCAACGAGCCCAGTCTTTTTGGAAGAGCTGCTTCAGATAAGGATAGGAAGATTTTTGCAGAATGATCGTAAAACAGTTTAGAGACAGCAGACAACAGCAACGCCATGGCCAGAGGGCTGTCAGCTCGTCAAGACTTCATGACCAGGCTTTGGCTGGGCGGCAAAACAAGCCAACGCACAAGTTCCAAGATTTACTAACAAAAGCACAACTGGAGCCACATACACGTCAGTCAGATACAAAGTCACAGCAATTCCGCAAATTACCGCAGGCAGCTGTGGTAACTGGGATACCCAAGCCACCTAATAAACTAGTCGGCGACCTGCAGTCCACCAACTTACAGCTCGAACGGTATGGGTAGCCCAGCCCCTAACTAACTAATAAACTAGTCGGAGATTGAAAAATAGTCAGCCAACCTACAGCCCTAACGGTAAGGGCAGCCCCGCCTCCAACCAACAAAAAACTAGTCGGCGACTTCTAGTCCGCCAACTTATAGCCCTAATGGTAAAGGTAGCTCAGCCCCTATTAATAGCTAACTGACACTTTGTCGGCGACTTCTAGTCACCCAACTTACAGTCCTAACCCTAACCCTGCTGATAACAAGTCGGCGACTTCTAGTCAAATCAAGTTCCAGCGGTAGGGAAACCCCAACCCTTAGCCAACTAATAACTAGTCGGCGACTATTAGTATTAGTCATTCAGCTTCCAGCCCTTAGGCCTCACCTGGAGGTTCCTTGTGCGAAGGTTGCGGCGCCTAATCATGTCGAACACGCGCCCGGGGGTCCCCGACACCACCTGATCAAGCATCGAGCATCAAGCAAGCACCAAGCGACACGGCATCGACAACAGTTAAGCCACTCTCATCTAGCAAGCAACACTTGTATGCAGCGGTGAATACAAGCGTTTTACCAGCGAGCTTTGCAAATACATGAATACTACCGGTATAATAATTGCAAGTATTTTGCAACGGGAGTGCAGTCCTAAACTAAGGGGGATATGTGGTACCGGGTATACTTTTACACACCCACCGGAGGATTAAAAACACACACAAACATACACGCAGGTTTGAACGTGCAAACTGGAAGGAGTTCCAGACGACCCGCGGCAGCCAGCATTATACAAAGAGAAGCGATCAGTAGTTAAAAGCTATCTGGTACCTGATACAAATATGAGAGCTACCGTACGTACTGGCAATTAATGGTACAAAACAGTAAAAGTGGTAGATATCGAACGCCTATCAAGCTCAACACCATATCTTCCAAAAAAACTCGAATAAATACGATTTCGATATTCGAATATTCGATACCAGGTATAGGTAGGGTTTGTCGAAGTGATTCGCTCAGCGTCAGCGAAAAAAAACCCCCACTGGTCTAAGATGGGTAAAAAAACATACCAGGTACACAGAACGGGCATACCAAAAGCTATCATATAGAGACAATACCCATTCCGGTTCACGCGAGTTCGGGCAAACAGGCCTGACACTCTAGAAATAAACTGCAACCCCCAGTGTAACGTATCACGGTTGAAGAGCTATCGGTGGAATAGAAGTACTACTGCTGTAGCACTGGCTTGAAGATTCGTCAAATATCATAGCACGGGCATTCTAACTCCACCATGCATAAGAAGCATTCCGGTTCAAGAGAATGTCCCGGTATAAGGGATGTGACACAAGCCTCACCCACACGCGCCTCTTTGAACTTGTCCCTCGGTTGTTATGATGAACAGCTCTCAACCCACCTGCACTCCGTAGTCTAGACGGCGGATGTCCTCCCCGATGCTCTTGCCTCCAATGCACGCGTGGCACTGCACGTTCATAAAGTCGCCCAGGGCGAGAATTACCTGCTCGAACACGTGGTTAAAAAGCAACAACCGGGTTTCCAACATGAGTCGAGGTTTGCGTTCCGAACACAGTAGATGGGGACTCTATACGTACATCTTTGGTGTTTTTTCAGAAATGAATCACCCTCCAAATCACCTGCTCGCACGAGGTCCAAAAACAAAATAAAGAGCTTTCCGAAATCAGACGCGGTTGGCGTTTTGAGCTCAGTCAGTGGATGGAACCTTTTTATCTATGACGCATTTTCATAAATGAGACATCTTCAAGGCTTACCGTGGACGACCTACTGTCGCCCGCCCCGCCGTAGAGACGGCTTACTGTCGCCCTACCGTAGAAAGCCTACTGCCACTACTGTCGCCCTATCGGCCTACTGTAGTCCCACCGTAGACAACCTACTGTCGATATAGACCCGTGTGTTATCTCATCACCTGTGTGTCATGTTATCACCCGTGTTATGCTATCACCCGTGTGCTATCGTATAACTCGTGTGTTATTATATTACCCCTATGCCATTTTATCGCCAGTGTGTGTGTTATCTCATCACCCGTGTGTTATCTCATCACCCGTGTGTTATCTTACCCCCAGTGTGATACGGTACGCCACAGTGAACGCGAGTGATACTACCGGTATTAGACTCTATCCAGGTCCAAAGAATCAATACCAAATACGCCACAGGGAACTTGAAGTTTAATGAACAGGCTCAGTTCATACACTGAGACAGAAACGCCGCCATACCCAGCAAAAACCGTCCGCCACCGTCTACCTTCTGGGTCTGCTCCGCCAACTCGCGTGTGGGCGACAGCACCAAAGCTTGGGTGTCGGAGGAAGACGTGTCGAGCATCTGGAGGATGCCCATGGAGAACACCGCGGTCTTGCCCGTACCGGACTGTCGCAAAACAAACCGAAACAAACCAGACAGCAGCAATCAAGCAGTAGCGAACAGCGGCAACGTAACAGAAGCAAGCAGCAGCATCGCAAACAACCGCAGCAAGCAACGACAAGCAAGGGAAGGGAGCACCTCTTAGACGCATTTCCCCCCCACTATATGATATAAGGGGGTGAACGCAGCAATTGGGCTTCGGACACGAAGAGCGAACCGTGAGGCGCTGCACTAGGCCCATCGTCTTGCTATATTAGGTGCTCGTTTTGTAAACACGCCACCGCTTCCGAAAACACTCGTTCTCACAATAAAGCAAGGTTAGACCGACAAAACACAGCGAAAAGAGAAAAACAGCCGCACAGTCCAAAGGATGCCAGAGTACCAGTACCGGTACTATTAGTAGTATCGCATGCTATTCATAGTATGCGCAAGCAAACAAGACCGGCACTATGGCGGCAATCGGCACTACTCAGCACATTACCATGCTGGTCAGAACCAAATTTGTGCCAAGCAATTTCACAGGAGCTATAGCGGCCAACCGGCTCTACCCAACCGAACGCTAGGGTAGAGGGCCCCCTATTATACTGTCGATGGGAAATACTGTGATCTACTGCTATTAATAGACGAAGCGCAGGATGACGGCTTTCAAGCTTCTTGTTCCCTTGTAAAGTCCAGCGTGGTTATCTGTTATCTGAATCATTACATAAGGAAAATACTTGTCTTATGTGAGGCCGTACCCATTCATCATTTCAAAAATCTTCATGCGACCCTTGCCTGGCTTTGGGCGATCACGTCCCGACCGCTCGTGATGGGCTTGACGGCCCTTTGCTGCACCGCCGAGGGTCGCTCGAACCCGTAGGCGTACACCCCACGCAACAG
>JBBMHQ010067964.1:0-13517 GCA_037834295.1 Postelsia palmaeformis
TACCCCCCCCGACTTCTGTTACTTTGTGAGCATCATCATGAGAGGCTTTTTCTATTTTCGAGCATAGACCACGCTGTCCCCATTGACAAGAAGCCGTGGGATTTGGATTTGCATGTACAAACCAACCAACCTTCCTCATGTATACGAGTAGTCCCAGGTTTTCGCAACTACTGTAAATCAGATCACGATCGGCGATAAAACATGCAGATCCTACCCATCCGTTACAATATGCTAAATAAATGTCAGCGACGCCGACCTCACGTCGTGCAAAAATCGGGACGCGAAGTTTTTACAGACATTTTTGTGGCCCACGTTTTTCCGGGGGGAAAAAAAGAAAGAAAAACGTCGCGACTTGCCGATTTCGATCAAAATCGCTCGGATCGATCAGGTGAATCGGCTCCGATTACTTGGGGGATTCGGCTCCGATTCACACCCGTACGAAACGGTTTTACGTACAAGCGGTACCGCCTTGGCACTACTGTTAACAGGATGTTTTATTTCCGTGTTCGTTTTTTCTCTTAAATCTCTTTCGGGATGTTTTATTTTTATTTTTGTTGTTCCAGAGGAGCGGAGATTGCCGCCGCCATTTTCGTCCAGTGATACATACGCACATATGTACATACCAGCACTATCGTAGCGGCAACCGGCACTATAATTACTCCCGCACACTCACACACTGTCAATAATCCCATCTGTGGCGAGCAACTCCACAGCCACTATAAGCGGCAGACCGGCACTATTACCGCTCAACCGGCAATATAGAGGGACCACTGCTGCTGTGACACACACCTTCCACGGGATGGTTTCAGGATCTAGGAGGTCTAAGTCGCACGCCAGCAGAGGCAAAGGCTGGTGAGAGCTAGAAATCTGGGGCACGTACGAATCCACCTCGTGCTGATACCTGCACAACAAAGCATTGGGAGAGGGGACAGACGAAACACACGCAGGAGAAAATACAACCGCAGAGACAAGAGGAAGCCCGAGACATACCTTAAGAACGCGGCATAGTAAGGAGAACATCGCACCCGAAAAAAAGGCATCGTGCCGGAGATACAAAAAACAAAAAAACGGAGATCGAGAGGGAGAGAAAGGGAAAGAGAGAGATCATGCCTGAAATAATGTCCACATCGAACAAGGGCGCGCGACCCTTTTTCAGCTCTCGATTTTACAGAACGCGGAAGTTTGCCAAAATACCGAACGAACTAGACGGGGGGGTTTCGGAAAGATCTGGTCGAGACATCCTTCCGAAAAAATAGTGTTTGTTCGACCTCACCACCCTTGCCATCGTCTTCGAGAGAAATAAGATGAGCGCTGAAAAAATGATCGCACCCTTGAGAACACAACGCCTCCTTACACGAGTCTAACCCTCTGGCCACAACTAAAACCGGTATTAGCAGCAGGCAAACATGGTGAAAAAAAAGGCGATGGTAACCAAAAGGTGCCGATCGAAACGCAGCACGCACAGGATGTCCCCACCCAACATTTACCGAACTGCAGCATCAATACTACCGAAAGCAAGTGCACCTGGTACATGCGAGTAGCGAATCCGTACCTCTGCATGGCAGAAAAAACTTCCCCACGTATCACTCGAAATACTTAAATAATACTCCTACCCCCCCCCCCACTCCCCCCGCCTCGAACCCCCATTCGACTGCTTCGTCTCGAAAAGGATGCGTGGTTGAGGTACGAACGACTCGAAAACAAGCAACAAATGAGCATGCCCCACCCCGCCCACCCGCCCTCCCGTTCTCTCCAACCCAGCCTGACCTGCTTGTAAGCTGTCCGAAAGGAAGTCGCTGCCTCGATCGAAGTTTCCTCGGCGCCCCCTAAATGGACGATTGGGGAGAACAGCCGAACATACGCGTTCACACGTATTAGAAGGAAGATAATCATTCTCCATAGCTGATCGACAGACATGAGAGGGGATGAATCAAAACAGAAACGACACGGTGAACAACCGATGAGGCGCAGAACCAGCCTCACGAGGGTGAGACCACTATATAGCTACCCACGAAATACTATCAGGTATCACCAAAGCACTACCGATAGTCTGCAATGCCAGACGTAAAACAAAGCTCTGAAAACGGCACAAACACCGAGCGACATGGTACTACACCACATAGAATTACTACTCGAGTATCAATACCAGGTACCTAGGAATACACCTCTGGTGCCAGGGACAGTCACTAGTGCTGCTGCTACAACCCTTCATCACCGAAACACTCTATTATAGCCCCATCCCCCCACAAGCTACGAGTACAAATATGGATGTCATCACATTACGCAGCATGCAAAAATATTGCTCTCGACCAAAATAATCCGTCTCACAAGCTGTTGCTTCTGCAATTTGCAACTCCACCCATCAACAGAAAAGGGCCAACACACACAGTTTGGCCATAAGACAGTAAACTATGCCAACCCACGGTCACAACGAGAGAGGCAGAAGGCGACCCCCGGCAACAAACCACCGCCATCATGGCGACTTACTTGACAAAACCAGCACAATTCCAAACTCAACACAGAGAGAGGTCAAGGTCAGCCAACACGGGACTCAAAACCAGGCAAAGACGCACTTCGGACATACATCATTTACAGATCATTCCCACAGTTCAGCATCTATATTCCCACCGTTCATCATCTACATATTTTTCAAGGCTGACAGATCACCTATCTATTCCCGATCGTGTATGATCTACAGTAGCTCATTTGGATGGGTGGGACTCCCATAATACTCTGCACGGTCTGCCGTGGCATGTTTCCCGGGTTGGAGCTGTGCACTCTAGATGCACACAGATCCCGCACAACCTCTGATAACAGCAGATGAGGGATTGAACGATTAACAGTCAGATGAGTAGATCAGAAAGATCACGAACTATCCGATTTTCCCCAGGTGTGCACGCACACCTTGACGACGAGCGACACGCCCCTCAGTATGGACTGCAGGTAGTAGAACACCAGCAGGATGGCCAGCCAGGCCACGTTCAGAGCCGAGAAGACACCCACGAGGGTCTTCTGGTGCCCCGTCATCCAGTCCTGGACCTCCGCTTCCACAAGGCCCGTACCCTCCTGGGAGCATGAGATCCATCCACCCTGGAACAAAGCAGCAGCGAAGGAAGGGGCGAAGGAAGGAAGGAAGGAAGGAACAGGGGGGAAAGACGAAACATGGCAACGGAAGCAACAGGAAGTGTGTCACATGACGGTAGTGCGAGGAAGCATAGAAGCCAGGATCGAATATGGTTGTCAACAGTAAAAATGCAGGAATATATAGGTTTGGGGGTTTCTGATGGGTGTTGATCACTACAGCATGGTTCTTATTGATGGTGGGTTCATATTCTACCGTGAAAAAAAACCTCATAGAGCAAGAGCAGCAGCAGCAGCAGCTGAACGACACCAGCAAAACCAGAGGCGGTTGAACAGCATCAGCCATGCAGCAGCAAGAGCAACAGCGACAATAGCAACAGCAGAGCAGCATCAGCAGCACCAACATCACCAGCAAAAGCACCGCCGGTAACCGCTCTACCACCACCAACAACAGCAGCAGCGAAACATCACCAGCGAAACAGCAGCAAAGCAACACCACCAGCAAACCAGCAGCAAGCAGGACCAGTCCTACCTCGAAGCGGCAGATCTTGTCGAACGGCCAGCCGGCGTAGTAGTAAAGCGCCAGCACGCAGTGGGCCAGCACTGCCAACGCCAAATGCCTCCTGGCAAGCTTCGCCACGCGGCCGTTGTTGCCCAGCGGCTGCGGCGTCTTCCACACCCTCATGAAGAGGTACTTGTCGGTCCAGTAGGAGAGGGTCAGGGCCGCGATGCAGAGCCACATCGCCAGGGGGAATACGGGCGCGTAGACCAGGCACGCGAATATCGTCTTCGTTGTGTCCGTGTACCTGTGTATCAAAAAAAGTTATAGTCATTTCTTTCTTTCTTTCTTTTTTGTTGAGTTTGGATTATATATATACGAAGTATACCTGGTAATTTTTTTCATGTGTTCGTGGTTGGTTGTAGTTTTGTAGTGTGGTGGTGGAGGCATTCGTAAAGGAGACGATGGTATCGATGGTGATGACAACGATGGTGGTGGTCATGATATTCGTGGCGATGGAGATGATGATAACCATGAATGAGATAAAAGAAAAACAAGACAAAGCACGACAAGGGGGGGGCGGCGGCGGCGGAAAGCTCGTGAGCATCCTTGCTGCAGCTGCTACTGCGTCCTCTTGGGCATCCATCGAACGTCCAAACAACAGACAACGATCACTCCCCATTTATTCGGGAAAAAAACGAAGAACGAGAAGCGCATGCGCCGTACGGCTAGAACATCCTGCAACCCTGCGTTCAAGGCTGTTGGGAGTCTCACCACCTTTTACCGACATATGTAAAAAAACGCACAAACTCATACACCGTGCGGCTCAAGACCCGAATGACCCAAAGGTCCGAACCATGAGCTCAAAAGGCTAAATTCGGGAATCTCACTTTTCTTCCGATTTGTCAACAAAAAAACACGGAAACTAACACGCCGTTGGGCTTAGCCCTATACCTACTGTATGTATAAACCTTAATCAGGCCAATGTACTGATATAACCTACCACTCTGTTCCTTACACAGGGACTGTTCATGCACTGCTGTTCGATCCAAGTCGTGTAAAATTTCGGGGACATGTAGTGGCGATGTGCTGCGTACAGGGGTCAAAAACATCGATTGATTACCCAACGCGGGGTAATTGTTTTACACACTCTTCCCGTCCTCCGATCGGCGTGATCTTTTGGGACGTCGGGACGGCATGCTCACCGTATGCTGACCTATCTTACCCGCTTCGTTTCACCACCTGGTGAACCCGAGGAGATATATTCTTACGGACGCACGCAAGCGCGCAAGCGTTTCTATAATAAAATAATGGTTCCGAGTGAGATTTCGAACCCGTGTCCTTCACGGCGTCAACGATATCATACTGAGGGGGTCACCTTTCCGAAATTTGGAATCGAGACCCCTGGAAGTGCGCGTCCATCGCCGACTGCACCACTTCCTTGCGGGCTAGAACACTTCTGCCCCACCTAGCCGGGCCAGGCAGAATCAACCAACACAAAGCCCGAACCAAACCAATCCAGCATCGCCCAACCAAGATGGATTCAACCAGAAGAAAAACGCGGCGGAGACAGTGGCGGGGAGACGGCAGGGATGGGGGGGGAAGAGCATAGGTGGGGTTAGTTTGTTGGTCTTAAACTTGGTGCGCGGATGGTGGGTTGCTTGCCATGGTGGTTGATTTAGTTGGTTGGCTACTTGAAAATATCATTACACCGTTTTTGCTCAGTTTTTACGTTCTCCTGACTATTCTTAGTGCTCCACTTCATCGTATATACCATGGAAACTTAACGGGATGGACTATGCGCGAAGTCAACAGGGAAACACAACCAAGACACAAGGCCAGGCCACGCAAGGCAAGGCCCACGCAAGGCAAGATAATGAAGAAAACGCGCCAAGGCGCGGTAGCAGAGTTGTGTAGCGGCAGGGCCTAGCGCCGCCAACACGATTGACTGTGCACAAACTCCTCACCACATCTCAATTCCGATAATCTCGAAAGCACTCGGAGCCAAGCGTTAAAGTTTAAACAAGTACCACTATCTCCGTTCGAACAAGTACCCCTCCAGGGTTTAATCAAGTACCAGACACCACCACTACCGAGAACCATAATAAATAGGACCTACGGTATGCACAAATACCTATATATTGCGCTATTTACTGACCAGACTTGGTCCTATCTACTATGGCTCCCCGTAATAGGGGGCTGAAACAAGTACAATTATTCGGTTCAAGCAAGTAGCACTCTTGGGTTCAATCAAAGTACCCCTCTTCGGGTTGAAACACGTGCGAGATATTACCCCAAACGGGGACTCTATTCTCGGTCAGTGTGGCATATGTCCAGGGATCTTTGAGCGTCATGACCCGACCCGCTTGTCGGGTCGACAAGTTTTTCAAATCTCACGGGGCCGGGTCGGGTCGCCTCAAGAGGTTTTCACTCTCACGGGTCGGCTCTGGTCACCCTCATTCGACCCGACTCGATTTTTTTTACTCGGATCCATAGACGGCCCTGAATATTTCAACCATTTTTCCCGGAGCCGGATCAACGTCTATGCCACACACACACCCGCGCTAGGCAAAGTCCCTCGAAGACAAACCAAAAGGGAGGCAACGAGAAAGAAGGTAAACACTACAAAAAAACAACTCATGAGACAGAAAACCAACCACAGGGGAAGCAGAAAGAAACCTCCCCCCCCCCGGAAAAGTATCCAAAGGTGCTTCATTTATCCAATTGAAATCAATCTAAATCCAGTCCGACCCAGTCTCTCACGCACGCACCTCCCGCGAATGTCGAGCAGGCGGATGACCGGCGGGACGAACACGTTGAGCCAGAGGACGGTGGCGACCAGCTCAAGGTTATCCTCCGTCAGAGTTCCAGCGTGGTCGTTCAGGAAGAACGGGATGCCCGCGAGATTCGTCCAACGCGCTAGCGTGAGCTGTGTGTGGCAAATGCAAATGAAAAACGCAAATGCAAGTGCCACAAGAAAAAAACATGAAACCTTAGAATCGTTGCATTTCCGACAACAGTGAAACAAGAACATTACCACGTACGTGTGTGCAGTCGGCCCGAGGACAAGAAAAAATATATATATTAGCACCGTTTGTACGTGAATATTTCAACCGAACCATCTTTACATTTGCGGACACACGACTCTGGGCGAAAACATAAGAACCGCTTGATATTCATAGTAATCTATAAACGCTCCTATTCTTTCCGGCCAGAGTGGTAGGGATACACCCTGTCAACCCTTGTAGGACTGCAGTCCCGTTTTGGGGACAAACTACTTGAAGTTTGAATGGTTTGTCCCAAAAACGGTACTGCGCCTCTGAAACATCGTGCGGGCCAGGGTATAGGGGAGGGACGGGAGTGGCCTGTGGGTGGGCTCAAACAGGGAGACAGGGGACGACACGTGCTATTACGGAGCATGCTGGCAGGGGGGCGGGGGGCGGCGTACTCATTTGTTGCTTGCCCTGGATATTCGACCATTGACCAGGCATCCCTTTCGAGATGGATGGCGGGGGGGGAGGGGGGTGGAGGGGGGAGGGTTGGTAGTGGGAGTGGCGGTGGTGTCGGGGTGGCGGGAGGGGGGCCGATGGCAGTGTGTTGTCATGGGTACGACGGAAAACGGCGATCGGTGGCCCTCCAGGCCGCCGGTGGAGCATAGTGTGAATGCTTGACCGAAGGCTACTGGTTTTGTCACCCGGGTGGTGGTGGGGGGAGGGTGGTGGTGGTGGGGGGGGTGGTGGTGGCGGTGGTGATGTTCGCCGTGGTGGGGAAGGAGGGGTAGTTCGATGCATATGGGCGTGAGTGAGATGCGGCATTGTTTTTTCTTGGTGAGGCGAATCACACACCAGGGTAATACATACATAAATGCATACATACATACACACATGCAAACATCTATCGTACCGGTAGGGATTAGGATAGGCCTCTCAGCCCCAATGGCGGATCGGCCACAGTTTGGAACTGGCAGCAACAGCAACAGTAACAGTAACGTACCAGGTGTTCGACGTCGACAACAGTAAAGCCTGCTCCGCACAAGACCCCTGCATTGCTCGCGGTGCTCTACATCACTCTCGCACGATATGCACTGTCCCAAACTACGAGATATGTCCTCCCGGATACAGTAGATATTTTCATTTTAAAGAATCGGTCGAGGTCCTGGTTGTTGTTGTTGTTGTTGTCGTTCTTGTTCTTGTCGTTGTTGCTGTTGTTGTCGTTGCTGTTGTTTTTTCTTCCCATTGATCGTGTTCGCCCTTGTTTTTCATCCACACCGTCCCTAATCGTAACTCAGATCCGGGGACACACACATCGCAGTCTGGCTCTTCTCCCCCCTCCCCATGACGGTTCGTATTCATCGCGAGAGAGAAGACTCACTCGCTTTAGCCCCTTCCTTCCTCGTCCACTCGCGTCGAATTGCGCCTCTTCCCATTCGCTACTACGCGCTCTCAGCAGTTGATTCCTTGCATTTTTTTTTCCCCACCGCAACACAGTAGTAATATTTTATTCGAATTCGCGGAATCAACTCTGTGGGTAACACTTTTCAGAGGGCATATTCGAGTACCCGTTGTCAAACCACAGGGGCAAGCGTATTGTGTCAACAGCAAGAACCGAAAACACGTTACAACTCCCCTTCAACGAAAACGCCGTCACAGATCCCCGACGTCCACGACAGCGCGCGCTACGAATGTCTCCATAACGGCCACCTCGGTCTCGAGGGTCTGGCGGATCTGTACGACGTGTCAAAGAGCCTGGCGGACTGCTGCGTACCTCAAGAATACGGCATCATGGCGAGGTATATATGATACGTAACACTTTTTTTCTTCCTTTTTTTCTTCCTTTTTTTTTCCCCTTTTTTTCCCTTTTCTCTTCTGCTGTTGCTTCTGTTCCTTGTTTTTGTCTTTTGCTGCTGGAGCGTTTTTTCGTCAGCTTCGGTTTTATCGGTATGCTTTTCCCCGTTTTTTTTCAACACTTTTTTGTTGTTGTTGTTGTTGTTTCGCTGCGGGAGTTTTTTGTTTTGTTTTTGGCAGCTTCTTTTTTTTTTTCTGGTACACTCGTCCGTGTCTCGTTCGTATTCACGGTGCAGAATTGTTGGAGCCTTGCCTTGTGACCGGAGAGTGTTTCTAGAGTGGGGCGATGAGTGAAAAGCCTCTTTGGGCTCAACAGGGGAGACTTGACGATTGAAAAGTGAAGATTTACAGCACCGGCTACTACTGCGCGTGATTGGGCGGATAGATGGAACACAACAAAGGTGTCCGACATGCAATCCAAAGAATAGCATGGTACGGCCGTGGTGACAGCGGCTCCCACCTGTATGTGCTGCTCGGCGCTCACGCCCGCTGCAGGACGGCGGGATGACACCGAAGTCATCAACCATTGTTCTTCGTCGTGACACAGACACAGACAGACAGACAGACACACTACCGCTGGTCTGTGTAGTCCAGGTCATCAGGCGTACACCGTGCCGAGACCCTAATGCCCCTGAACCGTTCCCGTCCTCTGAAGGATACCCACCGCCCGTCATTGAGTTATACAGCAGTATCTGGTATTAATAATAGCGTCGATACACACACCGCACCGCACCGCATCAGCATCAGCATCAGCATCTCATTGCATGGCATGGCATGGCATGGCATGGCATGGCATGGCACGGAGGCTATATCGCATCGCATTACACCACCTCGCACCACGTCACATCACTTGGATAATGCCACATCACATCCCATCTCGTAACATCGCATGGCCTCCCACTCTATCGCACCTCGAATCACCGCACCGCGCCAACCCAGGGACAAGCTGATGATCGGCTCTAAGATGTGCTGCGCGCTCCTGGACAAAATCAAGGACGACCTGTAAGTTTGACACGGTACTTACTTTTATTAACGCTGCCGCCGCGGTTGGTGATGGCGTGTTCTTGGAGTATCCCGACGACCGGTGCCGGTTGGGCGCTGTGAGAGGGGCGGAGGGGAAACCTGTCCCTTTCTCAAGGTTGTAGACAGGAGTAACGGGATGCGTATAATCCTGGCTGTGCGGGGGGGGGGGGGGTAGTCGAGGTGCTGCTGTTGCGGGTGTTGCTTCCGGTGCGATATCATGTCTTTTTGATCGGTTCGCTCTCCTTGCTGGGTCACAATGTGCACAATGTACAGTGGTATCTCTGGTGTCGTACAGAAGTTTCGCGACTGCAGCAGAGGGGTTGTATGTATCTCCCTCTATTGATAGGGATGGAGAATCGTCACGGGCACTGGATGTTGTGTGCTGGATGTCGACGGGTAAAAATAAAAGTGAAATGTGAAGAACACGCTCGCACACATCTGCTGTGGGGTATACTCGTAGTGGTGACACAGTAGTCCTGGCTGTGTATACGATAAAAGAAAAATAAACGAGGCTGTGAGATCCGAAAATCACCCGGTGAGGTGCAAGGGGTACGAGCAGTAACGATAACAAGGAACAGGCCTCTTGCAAAATAATAAAATAGAGGGCAAAACGCATACCACGCGGAACAAAAGAGCCAAAAATGCATACATGTATCATCTATCTATCTATAGATATGTACCGCATGCATGACGGCGCCCGGAGGGCCTTTTTGTTTTGGTGGTTCATTACCAAGTTTGCGGGGCAATTGCGCACATGAACGCCCTTTTTTTTCCTTTTCGCTGTTCGCCATACCACAGATCGCGGTGCCTGTCCCCTGTCCCCCGCCCCCTGCTGCACGGGGGGGGCGGGTTTCGTTGACACAACGGTACGTATTCTATTATTTTTACGTGTAAGTGTGGTGAGCTTTGGCCCTTTTTCACTGTAGGACTGCAAGTCCCGTTTCGGAGACAAACCACCTGGTAATAAAAATCTGTCTATTAAAGCACCGCAGTCAGTCCCGTCTGTTGGGGGGGGCACACTGCTTAGAATATGAGTGATTTGCCCCCGAAATGATCATTACTGCAGTTTTTGCCGTATTAATTGAAGTTTTTTTTTCTTGATTTTTTTGTTGTTTCCTTGTTCGACCCGGGCAGAATAATCGCACGATCGGATGACGAGGTGGACATGCGCTACCAGCTGGACCTGAGGAATATCGAGGATCTCCCGCTGAGCTCCCTCGGGCGGCGCGTCAGGACGAGGCTCTACTTCACCTCGGAGTCGCACCTGCACACCATCATCAACGTGCTCAGGTAGTTCTTCCCCGTTTTTTTTTGTTCTTGTCTCCAAAGATCATGATCTTGATAATCTATGACCTACTGTAGCTCGTACCCACTTCCTACTGTGCCTTTTTCAGAATAGTGATGTGTCGTACAGTCACGGCGCGGGGTCGCGACGCACGGGGTGAGCAAAAGACGCCTTGGTCCGGGAGGGGGTGGAGGCGTTTCCCCGTCGTTGGGAAGTGTTGGAGCCCAGGAAACATTGTGCCAGGTAACAATCCATGCAATTTGTGCGTTTCTCACCCGGGAAGTGGAGCTGCTACTGCTACACGAGGTATTTTGACACATATATTGGAAATCGATATTCGATACTGATTTTTATAACTGATAGGTGGTATGTGTATGTGTGTTTTGCCGATTGAAAGGGCTATACATGCCTTAAAAAAAACGGGTTTCCGGTGACAAACTAGCAACGACTTACCACTATTTTACGGGGGGCCACAGTGAATAGGACCTACGGTTCACACAGAAACCTATATGTTTACCTGACCCGTCGATATGTTGTTACCGTAAGGGCCACTTTAGTTGGAACTAACTATATTCCGAATGATTTTTTGATCGACAACTACAGTAGTACGCCGTTCCCCCATGGGATCCAAAAACGTGTTTTTTTTCGAAATTTTATTTCCAACCAAAGTTCCCCGTTGAGAATAACCCCAGCGGCCTGTACAGTACATGTCCAATTTCTCGAGACATTCGCCAGATGATGCAGATGATGCATGCGCATGTCTCTCCTATCCCGGCAAAAAATGAGCTGCTTCAAAGTCGACCATACGTACAGATCAAGAATGTATACTGCTGTATAACCATCTGCCCTCAGACATGCACGTGGAACCGTGAACCCTTTTAGTTGTTAAGACCGCAGTCCCAATTTGGGTACAAACTACTTGGAATTAGAATGGTTTGCCCCCATAGCGGGACTGCACCACTGAAAGGGTGAAGTAGGTGTGCTTGGTCTTCTGAGATACCAAAAAAACAAACAAACACACACACAACGGAGCTTCAAAAAATAAATCCGCACGCCCGGGAATGCAACGCCCGTTTTTTTTCCAGTGTCGACATCAAAAGTAGCTCACATGTTCGGCCAAGACGCTGGCTGTTGCCTCCTCAACTCACTAACTACAGTGCCTAAACGTCGCTGCTGGAATGTTGCATGCACCATTTATTCATTTATGAAGTACCAGATAGACACGAACTGACGATGGCTGCCAGAACATGGTTCGGATTACCGGTAGACGTGGACGATTCTGGCCACCGTCGGGTACGATTGAAGTCAGGAATGGCTGCGTGTGTGTATGTGTTTTTTTTGTAAATTTAGGGAAAATTAGTGCTATCCTAGCTACGCTGGCCGATAATATAAGAAGCGAATGGTCTTCATATTGATTTATAAACGGTCCTTGTCTTTCCGTTCTGAGTGGTGATAGGTACTCGCCGTTTTAATGCCAGCCAACTAACTCCCAGCCTTGATGTCGTTTTTTTTCGGGCTGTCTTGTTTTTGGCAGGTTTAATGTGGGCGATCCCGGGTGTATAATTACCGAGGAAGCCAAGCGTATGCTGAGCAGAACGAAAGAGCTCTGCTACCTCACCACGATTGTCATGCGACTCTTCGAGGACACCAGCAAGGTCTGGGGCGTTTCTGATTGGCCGGTTGGGTCTGTCGATTCTGATTGGCCTATATTTTGTCTGCCGGCTTCTGTTTGGGCTTTTTTCGTCTGCCGTTTGTGATTGGTAAATTACGTCTGCTGGTTCTGATTGGCCAGTTTTTTTCTGACGCTCCTGGTTGGCCAATTTCGTCTGCTGGTTCTGATTGGCCAGTTTTTTTCTGACGCTCCTGGTTGGCCAATTTCGTCTGCCGATCCTGGTTTCCCAATCTTGTCTGCCAACTCTGATATCTAATTGTGTCTGCCGATTTTGATTGGCCATTTTTTCTGACTTTTCTGGTTGGGCAATTTTGTCTGCCCGATTCTGATTGGTCAGTTCTATCTGCCGGATGTCGTTGATCAATTTTGTCTGCCCGATCAGGATTGGCCAATTCTGTCTGTCGATTATGATTGTATTTTTTTTTTTTGCCCCGATGTGAATTGGCCCATTTTGTGTGCTGCGATCGGCGAAGTTGGTATTTTGTGATTGATCTGTGACTTGCCACTTCACATGGTGCATGTGTCTTAGGGTGAAGGCAAGCGTACGCTCTTTTGTTTTTCGTAATCGCCCACAGTATTTCCCGTTCCTGGATGCTAGAACGTTTTTTTTGTCTGTTCGTTCGCTGCTTTTTTTGTATGTTGTTGGTGTGTCTCTCTTTGTGTGTGTTTCATGTATCGCACGTGAGTTTTCGATGAAACGCCTTCTAATTGTACTGAAGAGCTATTTCGCTTGATTTTGCTCTTTTTGTTCTTCGTTTCTGTTTCTCCTGCGCCAATTCTTGTCTCCCCTTGTTTATTATATTGTTTTTTGTTGTTTATTTCGAGCGATGAGTGAATGAAGAGCTATTAAATGTCTATCTCGCTCAATCGGCTATCTCGTTTTTCTACTCTCTGTTTCTCGTGCGCCAATAATTTGTTCCCCTCGCGTTTATCCCGTTTTTTTTCTCGGTAACCTTTCCCCCGGGTGATGAGTGAAGAACCCGGACGACCAGGCCCGCTTCAGGGTTGAAGTTTCCTTCAGCCCCGGCGTGGTGAGACACGCCTTGCTCAAGGGGGAACACCTGCATGCGGCGCCTCTCGTGCCGCTTCACAAGGACCTGTCGTGTGCGCAGG
>JBBMHQ010067975.1:0-23327 GCA_037834295.1 Postelsia palmaeformis
AAGTTCGACTAAATGATCCCTCCCTGGCCCTTTCGTCCAGAGAGTCCATTTGTGTACGTCGGCAGTCTCTGTAATCAATGAGCCGGACAATTGTAATCAAGGGGCCTTCGCCTTAATCAATCCGATGTAGAAATTATTTTCGTTGTCCATCTCCCACCTCCCCACGCTGAAGGAGAATACATGAGTGAAAAAAAGCTTACACATGACGTATGATGTACAGCTGAACACGTATTCCAAAAAATGGCTGGCACACGAAACAGTTGTAGACGAGGCGAGGGGGCTGTGATCAACCGACGGTTAATCGAATACATTGGTGATCTACCTTCGGAGCAACCAAGACGCCAGTGATGCACTACTGCTTTGGGCTTGAACGATAGGGAGGGGCTGGCGCCTCCATGTGGTCAGTGGTTTAATCTTGTGACCAGGTAAATAACATGGGTTAGTGTCGATCGTAGGTCCTATCTAAAAAAGTCCTTTGTAATAACTCCAGCCAATGTTGTTACGCCTTCGAGTCCAGCCAAGACGATTTTCGTTTCTGTGAAAACCGAACAACACAGTATCGAGCAACATTTTTACAAAATTTCCAAAAAAAAATTTCGCGCAATTTTTAGGACTTCCATATTTTCCGAAACAAAATTCCAAATATTGGAATGCGAAGCCTTCCAAATATTTTGCCCTCTGTAAAAATTCCAAAAATCCAAATAAATCCTGTTTTTTTGGAAATCTAAAAAAATAAATTGGGAAAATTTGGAAATGAAGTTGCTCCGATAAGGACGGCCCTAAGTCGTCAGCATGACTATATGCGACAAGTTGACGCCAGTCGACGAGGGAGGGAAATGCTCCTATTTTCATGCAGTAAAAGTCAAAACACGTGCTATGGGAGGAACGGCACAGGAGCTCCCGCTGTAAAAGCTTCTCCAGCTCGGACACAGACCAAGCGCTTCCTTGTCACTCTATTTTCGAATAGTTTCTCCCCAACACGGGACTGCGGCTCTGAAGGGGTTGAGCCGCATCCCGTTCACCCCGACAAACTTTGGTCCAGACAGTTGAGGCAGCAGCTGCCATGACACACCACCGCTCAGCGCAAAAAAAAGTGAATCAGTCATTACAGTAGTATAACCTTTTCGTTTTTCCACTCGATCTCGCCGAGACATCCGCGAGAATCCAAAAACAACCCTTTTTCAAAGCTGAATTCGTACCAAACTTGACGTTTCCGATAATTGTGAAATTTGATCAAGACAGTAGTGCCGAAGACACAACAAGAAGAGCCATGTACTTAGTCTACCCCAACAGGCCATCAAGAGATGTTGCCAAAGCTTGGTTCCGTATACACACCAGCCAGTTACAACGAAAAGGCCGAGTTTCTGCGATGCCCCGCTCACTTTTTGTTTTCGGCCTGATTTGTTTTACCCCGCGTTTGCACCGCACGGCGTCCAGAGATACTGACCGCCTGCCTCTCCTTCTTGTTTTGTTCTTCGCTTTTTTACTACATACACCAGTAGTGTCGGTCATGATTGTATTTGTATTTTTTCGACTCCGTCCTATCTCTGTTTGAAAAAACGAAACTAATATAGAGGGGGGGGGTCAACGTTCCGCTGAGTCCATGAAATAGGCCATGTCAATAAACAAATTCGAGACAGAATTGTTAGTCGGGACATGATTAAACCGCCGAAGTGGCAATGTCTTGGCTTCCCCAGCTCGAACTGGAACCACGATTTGAAGGTTATACTGGGAGTGGGCACGGGATACAGAGCTTGGGTGACGAAACGGGGGTGCAACGGCGGGGGAAAAACCATAAATTAGTTCTTGAAGTAAGGGAGTACAACAAAGTGGTATTCTAGAGTAGGGTATGTCGTAGCATTGTTTTCGATGTCTTCTCGTCTTGCGGAATGTTCGTACGTATACGGTTCGGTGTCAGGTTGGTTGAACATCTATCTGGAGACAGGGGGTAGTCATTCAGTATTGGTGCCCTGTGTGCGCATCGGCATCGGGTAGATGGGGTCCTGGCACCAAACTGAACCCACACGACGGAGTGAGAAGGGTTCCAGACGATCTACTTCAAGATTGGTCAGGGTACGACCATTCGGACAAACAAAAACACATCTTGGCTCACCCACAGGTCATAGTATGTGGCTCCAAATTCGAGCTACTATTGGTGGAGTGAGCCAGATGGATGGAAGAGTACTCGAGGGGATGGCGGAGAAACGAAATATGTATGCAACACACTATAGATTACAGTGTTCTAGAATGCGATTCGTCGTACTATGCACTCTTACATACCAGGGGTACTTATTATCTTGTGTCGAATACAACGGATATACGTATGCGGCCTCTGGGGTCAGATAGGTTTCATTTCCGGAGAAAAGAGATCATTGACGACCGTTGACTACGGCGGGCAGATTGAGCCGAGACCCCAAATGTGGTGATTGGAGATCAGGCAACATCGCAACACAACTCACACCGACAAGTATATCCTCCCCACGCTGAAGGAGGGTGTAGCAGACGATCGCCTCTTCTGAGAACCGAAGCGCCTTTGATTGAGGCGTGAGCATCTCACCCGTGTATTCTACCCCGCTTCTTTCAGCGTCGTCGTGTGGTTCAAATCGGGTGAGGCTCGTCTCGAGAAATGATTACAGCAGGTTCGCTCGTGACAATGCATTTAGTCGTCGTTATTGTACTAGTGTAGGTAGGTGGACTATCTCGGTATACATACTACGACACCACTATTTACGTAGCAAGAGGGATGCCGGCTAGATCCTCTTCGATTCGTTTTTGACGGCGCTCTATCTTGTCGAGCTTACTCTTACCTATACACTCGGGAGAATCACACAGATTGAGCCGGCGCGTCCAAGTGGGACGAATGTACCACAGTGACGACGAAGGGCTAGTAACAGTGCCAAATCGCGACTTTAGGACTTGACCTCAAGCGGGGTTGAGCGGTTTTCGTACTTCACAGTGGATGCCCCGCCTGGAACTTTTCCATAACCTCAAATATCTCCGCCTTAGATCATTCATATATACGAGTACATGGTATGAGTTATCTCTGGGTATCAGGTACGAGGTACACGGGTGCCTCGTGTTGCATGGCGTAGCTCATGCCCAGTTCAAGATTGTACGCGGTGCTTGCAATACAGCAGGAGGGCGGCAGCGTTTTCGCACATCCCCGTGTCTGAGTCTCGCAGCACCAGCATCCCGGGATCCTTCTGGTCTATTCACTGTTGTAACTGCAGTACATCGTCCTCATATGCCTCATGTCTCGCCGTCTGCATCTCCTACATTGGAGAGAAAAAACAATATTTTATTCTAGGTATGTATGTATATTTTGGACGATCACAGAGGTGCATCTCTGTAGGACTACAGTAGGTTTGAGTTCTACTAGGTAACATCAGATACACCAAGGATGGAGTATGCCGCAGTGCTATTTTCTGATGAAAGGCACGAGTGCAAGCGAAAAATTCCATCCCTGTGCAGCCGGTATTTCTAAACGTTGGCTCGAGTGTGTGCGACTGTATTTGACGCATCACCCAACGCTGAATCGCTACCTTGGTTATTATGCACTTGCTCGTGCACACTGTGTACAGCAGCAGTGCTTTCAACATCAAGGCATCTTGGTGCAACCTGAGCAAGTTTTTCTTTTTTTGATGAAGGCTGCTGTCGTAGTACCTGCCGACCGCGCTTACCGTGAGCGTTGAGCCGCGCACGACCCATCGTGCTTCTCGTGTGTCTCACAAGTTCTGGCATTGCAGTTCGATGGCAAAAAATCCTGCCTCAAAAGCTAGGGAAGCAAAATTAACTGCTCCCAATTGATTTTCCTGCAAGCCCACGATAAAATTCGACAGCAGCTGCTGGGAATATACTCACACAAATTGAGCTGACAAGGCCATTAAAATGACAAGAGTAAGCAAGAGCCGTTGTCACCCTCCGTTGCGCGTTTTTCGATAAAAAGTGAAACCCGGAACTTGTAGCCTCATAATATGCCTGCTCCCCCCCGGCCCTCTCCTAGTTGCGCAGGGTTTATGCTTTCCCACACGATCGATCCGCATTTTAATCGTTCACCAACTGCATAACGGCGTGAAATTGCACCCACGTAGGTGTTGAATGCCAGTATCTTACGCACCTGGACAATTACATTTTGCGCATAGTTCCCCCGCATGAGGTATTTTGGTACAACAAGGTATCTGTAAAGGTGCCACAGAGAACTTTCTGGCCGCACAAAACAATTAGGTAAACTTGGTCACGGCTACATTCGAGGCAAGGGTATCACGTACCGTCGAACCGGTGCGAGGGTACCGCCTTGTGCACCCCCAGCCATGACGGCCGTCTTTTTCCTCGAGATAATTCAACTGGTAATGATGGAATGGCTGTACCTGGGACCTAATTGAAGGGGGCTAGAGGGGCTACACAAAGCTGTCGTAAGGTTCATCCGATCACGTTGGAACTCCGAAAATCATCACAAGCGGCGAGATAATTTCACGTGAAGCACCAACGACACAAGTTCAACTATCTATGCGTCTCGGTTCGTCGGATGTCGCCACTATCCAGCACATATGGCCATTAGCTGGAAATGAAAACGGCGCGGTTTCTATACTAATGTAGGGACATTGTATATCCGACGCTAGGCACCGCTATTCTGGCGAAGCGAGACGTTTTACGTTTGAGGGTCACCCTTTTTGACTGAGGTTCCTTCCTCACTCAAGGCCTTCAAGCCTGACACGTCACCCAAAAACAGACTTCAGCAACCAAACATTTGTTCGCATCCCAATGAACAATCTCATGGCCCACAATCATACAAAACGTCATTTTTGAAGACGATTTTTTTTTTCCCGACGATTGTGTGCTCTCGGAGCCCCTCTCATCGAGGCCTTTGTTTCTATATACATATACTATCAGTACAGGTGTTTCTGCGGATGATCGATCGCAGAATGAATCACCAAGCAGGCGTTCTTAAGGCAACAAACAGGATATCATTTGAGTGAGCTTTTTTTCGTGTTTTCTTTTGATTCAAATTTTGGGAGGTGACCGGCCTTGAAGCAGCGGGTCAACACCCCCGAAAGAGTCCGGGGAGACTCTAGGCCGCTTCCGCGACCACGAGGCCGCTTCCGCGACCACGATAGAGGTAATAAACTCGAACCTCAAGCAGAGGCGACCGGAGCGAAAGCCGCGCCCACGTCCACATACCACCATAACATATGGTACCCTGGCGGTGGCGCCTCAAAAATAATCATGGCGGCCGCAAGCACTTTGTTTCGGCCTGCCTGGCCGATCATCGATATCGGAAACCGGACAAACAAGCAAAACAAATGGAAGATGCGCTCGAGGTCTCGACGACTGCATCACCGTTGCCGTTCCGTAAGTGGCGCTTCAGGGTTCCCACCGCCCACCCAAGACACACGCGGCAGCATACAGCTTCGCGCTTGCCTGTGTTTGTCGCTGTATGTCGGCTGGGCATTATGTGACGCGGTATGTTGTTGTAGATTATTACGAATTACTTTTCGTTTGACAGTAAAATATGCCGTCTCTAGATAGGACACAAACACGACTGTTTTTCGAAATCAGGTTAAAACTCATTGAATTTTTCAAGTTTTTTTTAAACGGTGTTCTCCGTTCAGATGGGACCCAGCCATTCGGAAGATGTTTTTGGGGAAATGCGCTACCTCTTTTGTGGGACGTGTCTACGTAGTTCCATTTTTTTCTTTGCGAGAGCTAGTATTTCTTTCGCAGCAGCCGAATATATCAAGGTGAAGCACACTCTTTAATTCATATATGCATGTAAAATATTTAGGGTTGTGAATCGGTAGCAAAAATCGACATAATAATAACATATATCGTAGATCGGCGCAGTTGATATATCGATACTTTTCGATATATTTAATATCGCCCAGCGCAGCAACTCTGACGCGCGTAGGCGCGGAAGGTCCCTGTGCGAGCATCAACAAGCCCCCCGGGAAATATCGGTTCAACTATCGACCCGATTTTCCTTGAATATATCGATATAAAACTATCCGATACTATCGAAAATATCGTGACCGATTCACCATCCTGAAAATATAGGAATAAATACAGGCAGGTGCGTTCATTAACGCTATGTGGGCAGTATCGGTTCAACTGGTAAAAATCACCTGGTACGATATTTTGTATAGGACACGACCAGGGGTTGCTAGCTCAGCGCCATTTACTTCTAGGCTTTCTTCTTGGGTAACATCTCGCCTAAACACGATGAGCAAAATATCTACAGCACTTAGACGGATCGAACCCCATCATGAGTGCCTTAGTTCCATCTGCAGTGCGTACTCTGGCTATCTAGGTTACTCCACCGCGCGAATTGTAATTGCCTTTCCAAAGCGAGATCACTGGCGTTGGTTCTATGTGCATCTTTACCTTTGGTACCCGTGATATCGAAATTGAGTCTATTCCTGGTAGCGTTCATGGTTACACCTTACAGGCTCGGTGAAATGGGAAATGCCAGGCAGGTGGCTTCTGTTGTAACTGTTCCGTGTAATTTTCCCGCCTTTATTTTCCTGTGAAAAACCATCGTCTTTTCGGGTCTGGTGATCGTTTTTTCTCCAACAGAAAATGCGCTCTTTTTGCTTGGTTGATGGCTTCCCATCCACGCGAAAAACAAATATTATCAAGATTCTAAGCCTAGTTACCTTCTTTCACCACCCCTACTACATGGCGTTTACTGTGCCTCTCGTCAATGGTCACGTGGCGCGTGCTGCCTTAAACGAAAGGCTCACGTTTTTTTTTGGAACTACTCCCTTCAAGAATTCTATATTTTTTGGAAGGCATTACGAAGTTATCCGATCGCTGTCTGCGAGAAAATGAAAACGTAACCTAATGAGTAATTTCGAGGTCTCAAGATGGGTGTACGACAGCACGTGTTTCGCAGAAAAATGATTGGATTCGACGCTTTTGGTTTCAGGAGGAGGTTCCGTCATTACGAAAACGTTCTACTCAAAACGTTCGCATCTCTCGTATAATAGCACACACTTTTTGATGGTTTCTGAGCGCCTCTCAAAGGAGTGAGCCTTGACCTCAAACTACAAAAGAATCTTCCTCTCCCTAAGTTGCTTTTGGGGTAACCTTTGTGGAGGGCGCGTTTTAATTTTTTCTGAGCGCACGCAATCCGTGAGCCTCACCGTATTTCTAGGATGGCACCATTTAGATTTCGTGGGTAGTGTTGTTCCATGAACATGAAGAGCCTTACACTGGCGACACTGGCTTGCGTAGACTTGTTCAAACGATGGTGACTGCAGCAGCATGCCACGCCAGTACCGATTGTACCGACAATAGGGTAAAGGGTTGAATATATGTACGATTCAGAGTAGATGATATCAGCAGTGATACGTCGAACTTTGGCGTTTTTTTCTGACCCCAGGCCTGTCCCACTGTACATATTTCGCGTGATGAAATATTTTTCTAACAAAACAGAGTTACCTTTGTTTTGATCAACTGTATTTCGTTTTGTTTTGATGGCAATATCTGGCACTTGTTGTACCGGCCACATCCAGGTATTCCTTATTTCGTCCAGGGTACATCCTGGCCTCCCTGGGTTCTCCACAACACGTGGTGAGCTCCGCATACACGGCAACTCCCCTATCCGCGACGTGAAAGGAATTGCGTGACGGAGACGATGGAAAACACAGCAGCGAATACGAATGTGAGTTCTATGCTCGATGCCGGTTGAAGTGTGTGCCCCGGTTGCCGAGGTTCATTGTTGTTGTCCTTTCGCGTTCTTCACGTGTCGACCCCAGCAAAACGAACGTTGCGGCCTCAACACAAATGACCTCTTCTGCTGCAGTAGTTGCAATCCGAAATCCTGAATTGGAGGACTCTTTTGCGTCTATATTTTGTTTTCGGTCTGTGTTATGCGTCAAACGAACTAACTGCAAACAGTATCACAAATATGCGGGGAAAATTAAAAAATGCTGGTCGAAGCGGCAGTATGGAGTACCTCGACACACTATACTGTTGAAAGGAGGATTGGGATCGTTTTGCCCTCGGCAAATGCATTGTTTGGAAACACAAGCACCCCTCGCGGTCATGAGGGCCATATTGCACGTCACATGAGAGCACGGCAGTAAATACCTGGTACTTGGTTTAGCTCCTCTGTCTCAAAATGGCCAACAGGCTAATTTTTTGGAACCACGGGCGATAGTGCAATGGATCATAGTTCAGAGTATGCTGTTGATCACTCATGGAATAAATGGGAAGAAAGTGGTACTGTAGTCCCGGACGCAAAGGTTCAGTCGTGCGGAAAACGTCCTTTGTACAAAACATTGTTGACATGCTGTATGTATCGGTTGTCCTGAAAACAAACAAAGGTACCACGGGTGGCCACCACGAGCGGCAACATATCGTGAACTAAACGATTTTCAAGTTCAGACGTGAACTTCGCCACAGTTCACCCATCCGAGGCGGTGAGGCTTCTCGCAATGTAATATCGGAAGGTTGGGTTCTTGAGGTTTTATACAAAGACATACACGGGGTACATTCCTCGGTATTTTTCAAACTATGAACTTGTGTGAGTTCTGTGCAGCATTCATACCCATACCTGGAACTTTTGTACGGCACGTACAGCAATTATCCCGTATCCGGAACTCCTGTAACGTCGGTACAACCCGGGCCAAAATACTTGGGAGTGTAGGTTAGACATTCTTGATATCTGCCGGGACCATCCGCGAATTCTTGACGCCTTTGTCACGATATCCGGAACTTTTGTGTGACATCTTAATCACTCCTCGTGAACTCTGTGAGTTGTTTACGACGTTCGTGCCCGGGCTCGTCACTTTGGTTCGTTCTGAACGACAGTTAATGGCACAACACCTGGGAGCCTAGCTGGCTGTTCGGGTTTAGAGCAAACCTTGGGGTGCAGCATCTTCTTTTTCCGTGCGCTGTTTATTTATACGTATACCTCGTATATATGCATTGGTTTCGCCAGTCGCTCAATGAATCTGCTGCTGTCGGCCCCGTTCAGGCTTGACTTTACTTGGGTATTACCGGTACCAAGAACTTCTGTGAGTGTCCGTACCAGCAACTTCCGTGAGGTCCGTGATTTCCATACCCGTTTTCCGGAACTTGGGTAAGTGTTGTACGACCGGAGCTACTTAAGGTGAGTGTGGTACGGCATCCTGTACCCGCGCAGAATCGACGTGAGTTCTGTACGCCAACTGCTACAATACTCGAGTCTCCTGTGGATGCTGTAGCGCATCCGTGCACTGCCGTGCCACAAGACCCGGAACGTACTATTAATAAGTGTTACATGACTTAATGTAGCCAGAACCGATAAACCCTTGAAGAAAACAGATAGACGCAGCACCGCAGCGAGGCGATACACACAATGGGCTAAACCACCAAAACACATGCATATGGAACAAAGGCCACGGAAGATATATTCGAGACTGTCGGCGGGCAGATCAATCGTCATAGATAGGTAAAATCGGAGGGAGGGGAGGGGGCTGGTGACTCAGGCTGACCCGCTAAATGTTGGGAGTCTCCCGTCCCGATCCGATCCGTACGATTCGGAAACCTCGACCCAAATCCGACCCTGCCCGCGATATTAGGGAACCTCATGACATAACGAGACGTCATATGTAAGACGTTTTAACCTTCCGATTCAACCCAGCCCCCCCCTCGTTGGATTCTGATCAATCCGGGAGATACAGGTCTGTCGCGGTTATCGTCACTTCAACTCTGGAGTTCAAATATCTCGACCGGTAGCTTCGAACCGCAGATCCAGCGAGTGGGTCCACCCCCTCAAAAGCAATTTGGTCTTCTTTCTTATTTTCTGTAATGGTATACGGTCTGGCAATAAACTGATACATTTATGGATGCGGACATACTTGTATGAATACCTGCCGTTGTGTGAACGTTGTATCATGATACCAGGAGAGAGTTTTCCGAAGTTAATACTCGACAAGCATTACGGGGCAGTAAGTGAGAAGCTTTTTCAGTTGGTCCGATCGCGGACCAAGCGGGCCGGATTCACGGGTCTCACCCTCGGGTAAACAAACACGCACTTGCGGATCATGTTGGACTAACCAGCAAGCGACCCGTCTCTCGCGAGTCATCACCTCAACTGACTCGTAAGGTTTTGATCACCTCTAGACCAGACCCGAGCCATGAAGATTGCAAAAATATTGGCCCGACCCCACTTGACCCGTGAAATTTGAAGTACTCTTGATCCGCCCTGACACAAACGCGAGGTTGACCCCTCTTGTACCGACCTGACGCGACCCGTGGAATATCCAAGACTTGCAGACCCGCGGACTGTACGGGATATGGTTCCATTTCAATCAGTTAACCCAATCAATTAAGGTATAGTTACGCTGCGGCGCCATGTGGCTGATGCTTGTTGCTGAGCGATAGTGTCAAACAACGGTTGAAGGTTCTGAAGCGCTCTCGTCTGGGTTTGTATTTACGTTGTTCTTCGGTAATGTTTTCCATGTGCTCGTTGCTGAGTATGAACGAGTTCTCCCGCGGTTGTAGTCTCGGTCGACCAGGACCAGCTCCAATGCGCGGCGCACGCCATAAATAGTGCATTCTACGTGCTCGGCTACACCGACTTATACGCACCGAGATCATACGTGAATGTAGTTTAGTATTTGTTCAGCGAGATTATACGTTGAGGCATTTTAGCATTTGTTCAGTGTCCTACCAGCACAACTCTCGCTACTCCCTATAAGCACGCACAAGGAGACCATATGACTGAACTTGTCGGAGGTGGATTGGTTAGGTCCTGGGCTTGATCCCAAGTTGTGTCGTGTTGTGTACAGATGTTTTCGAGGTGAAGCAACACACCCGCAAATAACCGACAAGGCTGTCTTCGAGCGCTGCATGCGCATTATATTTTACTCTAACTTTTCAAGGCCCGTCATGCATACGGCAGGGTCGATATACGCGCGAAAAAACCTCGTGCGCTTGATTTGATTTCTGGTCAACCAGGTCGAACTCGGCCTTGAGAGCTTTCTTCTTTTTGAAAGTGCTCATTTTGGAGGGCTTGTAGGCTACATTGCTCGCCTGGACAAAGGGCTGCCGTCGCTTGTGGATTGTTGACTTTTTGTATACACCGCGTGAACGAACGATGCGTGTGTCGAGACGAGCTGCACACTAAACACCGAGGTAGCCCCGTGTTGTTCTCTGAGTTCTTCTCAGCAATATATTTCCGCATCGTTACTGGTGGTCTTCATGAATTACGCATGACACCGTATACCAAGTAGAACAAAGACTCTAAATTTTCACTCACCCAAATATCATGACCAAAATTCTGGGAATACTGGTGTCCGTACATGGTAATGTATGACGTATATTAATATACAGATCCATGATCTGTAATGGGGATCAATACGACGACGACGTTGGTTGTTGAGGCAGTGCTGTCAACACGGTTCACTACCGGGCCCGAGATCGCCCTGCACTGTTGCTTGGGGCCTATTCGGTGCGTGACTCCCATTTGATGCCACACGTTTGTGTCGTTTTAGAAGTCGCTACGATCGTCGTACGTTTATTTCGAAATAACGAAGGGTACATTCTCAGTCAGTCGGCATATGTGATTTACCGCCTGAAGTGTCCGTAGGTATGGGGGGGTGAAACGACAGTCTGCGGATGTACAATCTCAATGTAGAGCTAAATCCGATTGATTTGGAAGCACTACAAAAACAGCACGTACATAAACCCTGAGTACAGACTGAGAGGGATAGTTACGAATCCTACAGGAAAAGGAGGAGTCAATAGGGAGATTTTGTTCGGGTGCTCACGAATGGGAAGACTACAGGAAAACCATCATACTACTCGGCTAAAGAAAAGCCCTCAAAGGATGCGTACGTCGAGCAGTACTATGCCGACAGCTATCAAAGTACTTGAATTGATTCGACTTGACGATTTTTTTGTTTCTGACGTTTGAGTGTCAAACGTTCCTTCCAGTTATTCTGAATGGAAATAGTCACCTGGGGAAACACTACTGAATGTTTGGGTCGTTCTCGTTACGCCGTCTTTAGAACCCTTTTGCGGTTTTCACCATCATGACGCGACCTCGACAAGTAACAAGGTGCGCAGTTGGTGCCTTCCATCTGTTGTTGCAGGCACACCGTTGTTGACCGAGACCAACCACCCTGTAGAGTCCACACTTAGTTTTTTACGAAGTACAACAACGCATCGCCATCGCGCACTGTGTAGTGGTACGTGGTGCAGTCTAAGATTCAACAGAACACACTGATACTGAGTACAACCCTGATTATATGAAAAGGAATATAGATATATCGCGATGTCGAAACCAGAGGCCTTCGTAGGCATAAAGCGAGAGCTGATGTCAGACGCTGAAGTAGAAATGGAGTTCCAATGATATTGCGTGAAGGGTCGACGCCAGGCGGAACGTGTTTTGTGGAAAAAACAGTTAAAAGACATGACCTGACGTATCACACGTATTTTGCCATTTACGCACACAGCGCAGGCTCCACTACCAGAATAAGTTTCCCTGGTTTACACGGGTTTTGATGTGATACTTTCTTACCTGTGTGGAGCTACTGGCAGGAATTCGTTGACATTCTACATCGTCTATGCTGGGTTTAAGTGACTGACAAGACTTATTCGGCATTTTTCGTTGTCCTTGTTGGATTCCATTGACTGAAATAAGCTAAAAACCTCGGCAGCGGTGTGTTCTTTGATTGTCTCGAGGATTCGCTCAACACCCACTGTCGGATTGTGTGTGAGTTGACCTGAATATAACGGCGGCACACATGCGGTGTTTTCAACCACGTATTCAACATGTAGCTCTATCCAAATGACATTTACTCCAGCATTTATTCTAACCCCTGAGCGTTCTCAAAATCGTTGCCTCTACGTATATATCTGCCATTTCTTCCACCAGGTGGAGGCAACCGCAGATCAGCACGGCGAGACTGCCGTCACCGACTCAAAGGACGGAGCTTTAGCCATGAAAGTAAACAAAAACCAGGTTAGTCTCGCCCTCGAGGTCGCAGCCGCTTCCGGTCTGGTGGGAAGCGCTCAGAGTATCCAGGCGTTGTGTCTGAGCCTGTGCAATGCCTGCCGCGAAAATGTCCCCGTACAGCGCCTCGTGGTACACAGGTATGCGCCCCCTTCGATACTGGCGATTGTCTACAACAACTCGCAGCAAGCGGGCACTGAAGACTCGTCTCGAGTGATCCCCCCTTGGAGTGTGCTATCCGTGCATTTGGCATTTGGCAACTCACCTGAACCCATTAGAAGTATATTCGAAAAGAGGCAATCAGAACACGAAGAATGTGACACTACTGATATTCTGGATGAGAGAAATTTCAATTGGAGCGAGATCCGGTGGCCACGGGGAACAAAGGAGATATCTCTATGCGCGTTCAATCGCTCCCTCTGCGATATGATATTGCCGCCGGCACTGGAGCGACTTTGGTTCGGAGACCCCCCCGTGGCCAACTCGACTACTTACAGGACTTCGGATACTTTTGACCAGGCTCTCCATGGAGTGATGTTCCCTTCCGGCCTTCGAGAGCTATTCCTTGGTGACAGTTTCAATCAGCCTCTTCAGGACACGGCTTGGCCGGTGAAGTTAGAGAGGCTCTCCTTGCCTGGCTACAACCAGCCTATACGAGATGTCCAGTGGCCTCAGGGGTTGAAAGTGCTGGAGTTTGTGTCACCCTCAAGGATCCGGCTATGGAAAGACAGAGGTACGGTCGACGACTTCAACAAATGGCACCCATCTTACAATAGAGGCCGGGTACTGTTTAAAAAGGACGGGCAAGGTTGCTTCAACCAAGCTCTCGACGCGGCACTCCCCCCGTCTCTGGAAACCCTTTGGATTTCCAACGTGTTCAACCAGCCCCTTGATGGCGTGCAGTGGCCAAAATCGATGCTGACGTTGGGGTTGGCCTTCGATTTAAACAGTTATCGTTTCATAGACAGTTTGACATTCCCTGCGAGCGTCCGAAATTTGTTTTTGATTGAAAAATCTGAAAGAAAAATGCGCCTCCCTAACGGTGTCCACATTTCGACATTGGTCCTATCCGATCCTGATCCCTGCGTCTTTTTCGATCCTGATCCCTGCTGCGCCTTGAGGAGTAGTTATGACGGCTGTTCCTGCTTCGGGTGCATCGGCTATTGACTAAGCTCGGTGTGTGGACGAAAGGCGTGTTGAAGGTCATCACTGATTGACGGTGTTGTTCGCACCTAGACGGCGACCGGATGATTATCCATTAGGAATCGCTGTCTACAAGAGAGCAGCATGTACATGCTCTGAGGCAGTCTTGGTCGTAATTGTGTCGTGCACTTTTCCAGGTGTTTTTTCCAGCTCAATTGTCTCGGGCGAAATGGGACACGTGTTCTAGATCACTCTGACCGGCTGGCTTTCTCTTGGTATGCAGAGTCTGCTCTATATACTTTAATGCCATCGGGTTTGAGGTATCTTGGTCTCCACAGTGCCCTACGCGTTCCGGTAAAAGCAACTCTAAACTGCCACTTTTTGATTTGTAACCACAGAACACCCGGGGTCTTCAAATGTATTTTCGACAATATGTACGATATAGCCTAGCTTATGTGTTTCGCTCCTCGTTCCGAGCGTGGGGTTTTCTGGAAATATTGTGTTGGCAATATTTTGAACTGCCTGAACGAGATGCGTCAGAGTGTTGCAGGTGAATCTCCCTTGAAACATGCGTCGCAGTAGAAAAGCGATGTATCAGTACGTGGCCTATTACTGTTCAATACGGAAGCTGTTTCGATGTTGCACGCCGCTCTGAAGATCTGCACATACGGAGAATGCTCGATCGGTTCATCGCATTTAGCTTGCCAGCATAAGATTGACGTAGAAGTTCGATCGAACAATTTGCTTATATTTTTAGGGTCGCGATACGTGAGCCATCTAGAGTCTGAGAAGTGCGTTTGGGGAATACATGCTATATCTGACCTGCTACCGTGCCTCTCAAGGGGTTTGTAGATAGCTATCTCCCACACGAGCGAAGGATATTACCGCAACCGAAACCTGGGAAACGTCGGCTAAAGGGAAGATGCAGATTCAAGCCACGAGATAGACTACAACAGTATCGTCACACAGGGAGCAGGGTGAAAGATGTGGTCGCACTGGCAACCGCTTGGTGTACTCAACGAAGGAACCGCTTCGACTCATCGAGACTGTGACGAGCCACATGTTGACAAGCTGTTCAACACCGATTGCGGCCCGGTGATCATACCAGGCCGTTGAGCAGGTCGCTGTATTCAACAAATTAATGATCTGTATTGTTGCGGTATTTGATGAAACACCACATCGGCAGGGGCAAAGGTGAAGCAGCGCTTGTGAACTGGATGCTGCAAGGTTCGTTTCGGATTACGGTGTTCTTTTGGCATCTATTTCATTCCAGCGAAGGAAACACGCAAAGTGTAATTTTGTTGACAAATTCTCAGATGGAGGAGAGACTGGCAAATTCTCAGATGGAGGAGAGACTGGTTTTGAGTGTTTTGTAAGTGCATACGGCCAACAGGGATTGACGAGTTGGGGGGTGAGGGGCTGAAAAGTTATGGGCGACATGTGGTTGAACGACTAAGCTCCTGTGTATTTCTCGATTCATGCCGACTTCCCATTAGTACTTGTCCCAGAGGACGACGAAAGGAACGTATAGGCGCAAGTTGATCCAGGTGGTTTGCATTACAGCAAATATGTTTCGCGCTACGCTAGAGCGTCTTTACCACCCTGGTATCCTACGACCGGGAAACGTTGGTTCATATCGAAAAAAGTAGCATGCGCGGTCAAGTACGGGTTATCGTCGAGTTTGTGCCCTCTCGGAAATTATGACAAAAGCCGTGGTCCGTAACATCGTGCACTCCATGGGGAAAGCATGGCGCTGAGGAAACAAATGAACCCTGAATGTGTAATATCCTTGGTATTGGATGGCAGGAAGTGGGTTTCGCGGATGGAGCACGTTGTGATGGGGCTGTTATCATTCAGAGGTTATGATTGGTGGATCTAAAAGCCGGGAACCACTCGGATGAATAGTTTTTTCCCGCTATGCTATTTTGTGTTCTACACTAAATTTCGCGTCAACATATCGATTCAAAGGGAGGTCATAATACGAGCCATTCTTGAGTTTTTCGAAGTAGTTTCTAGGCCGTAAACACTTGTCTGTAGTTTTTCGGGCGATGGTATATACAACAATGGTATTTACCCGTAGGGCAGATCCTGCTGAACACACCCACGTTTGAAGAGCCGTATCCTGTAATCTGGCGTAATTTGTGGAAAAGACAACAAACCCCTCACGTTTCCCGGAGTTGGAGTTGAGTGTTATATTTTCAGGAATATTGGATGACGCAAGACGTCTTACTCCGTCTGTGCGCCAGAAAGAAATGAATCATATTTGTGTCTTTGCCGCTTGTTTTCTCAAGCGATCGTGGACAGCAAAGCGATGGAGTAACGGCAATAATCATACCCAAAACAACAATTCGCAGTTATTTCTCGCGGTGTATGAGTGTTGTTATTACATCGAGGCGGCGTCGTTGACGAACAGCGAGAAACACATGTGAAGGAGATGATATTTTGGTAGTAGTGAGACAGCAAACAGGTTGTCGATTTCAAATGTGATGAAAGTGCAGATTGCAACAAGTCGACCCAGGGATGGTCAACACCTCGATTTCCCAAAACTGGCTGAACCACTCTTGGGCCCCGACAAAGCAACGAAAGCTTAATTTAAAAACCGCGGTGCGATCAGCAACTACTGCGGGGGGGCATAATTGAAGAGACCATAGGAATTACCGAGAAAAAAAAGCGGACTATATAGGTTTTTGTGTGTAGTCGAATTTTTGTATGGTCCCCAGCGATACAAGCTGTGTATACTGTAGTAGTAGTAGTAGTAGTAGTACAAGCAGCGCGAGTGCCCTAACACGAACGTACGGAGAAGGTACTGGTGTGTCCGTTTGACGTGCGACGCTTGGGCGTAATGCTCGGACATGTAGGAGTCGCACTCTCCCCTCATTTCCCAGTAGTCATAATGGTTGTTGCAGACGAATATGGGGATCGCGAAGTAAATCCGTGTCGTCCCGAGGGGGATAATAAGCCCATATTTATTCCAAACGCGAACATATCACATATCCACTGGACCCCGTGGAAGAGGAACGAGGCTGTTTCCTTTAAACCCTGGCACATAATATGGCGTCCATATGCATTCGCTTTCGAATTTAGTCACCTGGCGACACCGGGTTTGGCAACCCAATCCTCAAAGACTTTCACTTGCGTTTAAACGACGCCTCTCGCGTTCAATGTTTCGCCGCGCCCATTTTTTTCTGATTCCGCGTTGCGCCGCTTTCTGTACAGCGCATGTATACTGCTGGGTGTAGGGCTTTTGAACCTATATACGGCGATTCCACTATTCAGACCGATATTTTTACAGCTGATACCCGCTAGCACCCTACGCCGATGCGTGAACTCTACTGTTGCGAGGCACATACTGTAGTAAATGGGA
Organism: Postelsia palmaeformis; assembly: GCA_037834295.1. Lineage (NCBI taxonomy): Eukaryota > Phaeophyceae > Laminariales > Laminariaceae > Postelsia > Postelsia palmaeformis. Next base: position 17,451 of record JBBMHQ010067975.1, read on the forward strand.
CCTACGGTACTCACAAACGCCTATACATTTCGCTTTTTTTACTAACAATATTTGGTCCTATTAGCTATGGCCCCCCGTAACAGGAATGTCGCGTGAGAGTTCATATATACCAACCAGTAACCGCCAGTATTCTTCCACAACCCCCATGTCGCGACTTCGGCGGCCTCGATTTACTAACACACACAGCGAATAAGGAACAGCGAACAAATCCCGTGGACAGACAATATCAGAATAGTAAGAAGCTAAAAGGAGTTCTCGATGCTCCCTCTTGAGATAATCAAAACGAATACCTGGTACACTCTTGAAGAACATATATTCTACCATAACAAAGAGCCTCAAGCCGGCACGAATTTGCGCAATGCAGTGGTTGTATTGTTTTATAAAATATATATTGTATTGTCTTGTTCTTGTTTTGTTCGTTGTCCGAACTAAGGGCCGTTTTAGACGTTCCGAATAGTTGGAACCAACTTCCAATTTTCCAAAATTTTGGAACGTGGGAAAAGGCGTTTCTCAATATTTTTCTACAAAATTGGTTGCCTTCGGGGTTGAAAAAATTGGAACGAGATGCTTCCAAATATTCGGAAGCATAAACCCCAGTTTCCAAGTTTTTTCCTGCCGAGAGCCTCTCAATTTTGACGTTAGTCCCAAAAATTTGAAACGTGTAAAACTTCCATTCGACTGGAAGTGTTGGGCGACAACACATGGCAGTGCGCTCGTGCTGCCGTTACGCTTCAGTAGTCGTATCCTGTCCTATGTCAGCGCAGGCGGTCGGCCGGTTCTCGCATCGCAACCTCGGCGAGGGTGCCTCTTGACCTTATCGATCGATGCGGCTATGCCAACGATCATTGGATGTACGATTCCGACATATTAACCCCTCTGTTTGTCGATATGAAATATGGACAAATCATGACCATTTCGTGATGACAAACTAAAATACGACAACTGATCACGTCATGTTATTATACTGCAGTAATCATGCCTCATTAAATCTCCGGTCAAAAATATGGTAACTTTAGCACTAGTCACTATTCAAACCCACACCGCTTAGTTTATCTTAGTTATAACCACAACTTGGCATTGCCGCTGAAGTCAGGAAAACCGCCGGAAATGGTGAAAGTGTAGTTGTCCTGCGCGTCGAATTTCGCCCCCGGGAAAAGTCGAGATCCCCTGCACCGGGAGACGATATATTGATGCCAAACCGCAGCGCGTGGAAGTCCCCTCTTCATCGGCTGTCTTATGATCAAAGAGGTCAGGATACAGCACTGTAACCCCTTCACAGACAGCTACTTGACCTTTACATGCCGTCGCTGACATCAAACTTCTACGTTTTAGTCGGGAACACTCAGCCGCTGATCCTTGACAGCGGGCGTTTTTCCCTGCCTGATATGTCTCCTGACACCGTGGCTGATGATGGGCTGGGTCTCATTGAGCCAGCGAGCGGCGAGGGTTGCTGCACGGCACAATACCAATATTTCGTTGCCCCCAGGCACGATAGGGTCTCCCGTCTTGGCCGTACAAGAACTGCGAAAAAATCACACTGTGTACCAACACGAAATTCCCATGGGTCGATACCGCCCCGCATGGCGCAGACGCCCTTGACCCTGCTCGGGGGTTAATGAAGTCATTGCGAGGCGAGGGGTTTTCTCTCGGAGAAACGGCGAAGTTTCGCGGCACCTGGAGGCGACACGCTCATATCCCGAAGTTATGTCTCCTTCCATTCATGTACAACTCCAACCAACACGGGGACGAAAATGTTCACCCCTCGAATATTTTCCGCCATCCAAGGGGTTAGCCAGATTTCATGTCAACCGAGGATCATAATCAAACCCCTTCTGAATCGGGAGATGAAAAGGCATCATCTCCAGATCACTAATTATTATGTGATGACACCTCCAACAGCCCGGATTCAGAAGCGGTGGCACACAGTGGTCGATACACTTCGGTTGAAAAGTGGTAAATAACGAAAAATATGAGCTTACTACCATACTATAATAGCCGGATACCTCCATCTTTCCATGAGCAAGGCGGAGCTGGCGTAACGGAAAGAGCCGTGAACGTGCCACAAACATCGGAATAAAAATGTTTCTGAAGATGGCACACGAACCGATATTTGGCGTCTAACCCTGAACTACATTTTTCTTTGTATACGCCTGCCTCCACTGTAGCCAAGAACACGACGTGGACCCTACTGTACTGTAGGAAAAAATTAAACGTACTGATGAGCCTTCGAACACGCCGCACAAATCAATGTCAAGCGACACAAGTATGAATAAACAATTAAGTAGGAAGTGTTACTTATCAATGAAATGGGTTGAGTTCCAGGTGAACGGGTGGGGCTCGGTCACCGGTCGTCGTCCAATCGCGGTTGATGAAAGCAGGAAACCGATTGCAGACATGGTAGCAAGGGACCAGGCCCGATATCAAAAGTAGGTACAAGGTGTCCTTGATATATCACATACTCGTACCGTTACCTGAGCAGGAGACCCGTTGGAGGAACGGATGCCTTTAAAATGTGAAGGGGGCGCTGGAACGCTTAGGAAAGCCTCGTCAACAAGTACAGGCGCGAGAGCATTTCGACAACTTGAGCATACGACGTGGATTCGGATGAAGGGTTTTGCATCCAAGCTCTGGGTTTCATGGTCGTAGAATGGTTGATACAAATATACGAGAATCCTGTTGAGCTTTCGGCACATTATATAACTTTTTCGGGCCCAATTCATTACGACGCATCGTGCGAACGTACAGAAGTCGGTTTGAACGTGTCATATCTCCGATAACGAATCTCGAGGTGGTGGATCATTCGCCTGGAAAAGAAGAATCGTCTAGTGGAGGCCAATTCTTCGTCGGTGACGTAGGAGTCATTGTGCTATGCTCCCTTGTGGAAACTAAAAAAATTGAGCGTTTAGCGATGTGTGTGTGATATTCGCTTGCAAAATCTATTGCACGCAATCACCTCGTGAGTCGTTTCTTGGTGCCTGCAACTACCTATTGGCGCATCCGACGCCCTTACCGACCCCATCATGAGGACCTCTCAATTTCGTGGGCTGTAAATGTTCCTCCTGTGACAAACTGTAGATGTCCTCAAGTGAATTGGGAACGTTCAATTGGGGGGTGTCTTTGATGCCATTTTGTGCACCAAACCTATCGACGAACTTCGACCACTGGAGAGTCGAGATGCTCTGTAGAAATGCTACGCGGGATCGCTCTTAAGTGGAGCACGAGCTGCTGTGATACACCTCTAACAAGTCAACGTCGCTTTTCAGAAAGCATAACCCAGACAAAGGTGTCACCGCAGCGTATTTAACTGACCATGTTTGTTTTCTTCGGGAGCTTGAACCCCCCGCTTGGGTACCAGCGTCCCCTCAACGGTGACTGTTTTCATTATCTTGAGATTTGAGTCTAACATATACATCGAGGTAAATATTTTGAAAAAATCTTGGTTTGTTCCGGTGGACGCCAAGCCAGGTTTGGGGTAATGATCTCCTCTTTCGGTCATGGCTTGAACTGTTCGAACTGGCACGTCGTGAGAGCTAAGCACTTGCATAATGTGTAGTGGCAGTGATATTACGGCGGTTTGACGCAACAGGGCATTGCTAAGCTAGGCGTCGAGAGGCCTGTGAGGTAGCCACGAGTGCAGCCGATGGATCGAAGCCAAAGGAGTTGGTTTTCTGAAAGAGGAATGCCTGAGAGGCTGATATGCAGATCAAAGAAAAAATTCTTGCCGAGCAACAAGCTAATCAAAACCAAGTAGTTAGTGATGATAATACCCCCCAGGAAATGATGCCTCCCAGCAACCTCGTTGTCGAATGGGGGTCAAATGCCGCAAGAGCTTTCTTGAGAAAAGAACAGTCTATGAACTCTGAGGCCAAACCACGCCAACAGCACCTGCCCCGTCACTACATCGAGACGAGAGGCGGAACCAGGATGGCTCGCCAATACTACCAGCCGCAGATGTGGGCCTACGCAAGCGCAGGTCAGACGGCGTGATGATATTTGTGCGACCTGCTTGGTGATGCAGGCTGGTGGAGCGGTGTGTGCATGGCACCCGGCCGCTCGGGTCGTACGTGTAGCTTGGCGAGTAAGCCCCGCCTTAAGAGGAGGTCAATAGGAGCGCAAGCAAAGAGGACAGAGCTCTTTTCATGGTGTCGAATCCGTGATTTCTGCACCGTTAATCGCGGCTCGTCGTGTGTCCTACTTGACGATCGCCCTGGGGGTCGAGTGATGTGCCTACAATAATACCTTTAATATTTCTGTTTGGTTTTGTATTGGGTGCATTTTTTGTTGGTGCCGGTCTTGCGCAATCAATGTCGATAAGCGTGGCCCTCGGGCCTCAGCATGCTCCGGGGCGAGGTCAAAGGGTGTCCCCGCGCCTTTCTCGGCGGGTGGTCTGACGCCAGGTCGAGGAGATAGTGCAAGGGTGCGCGAGCTTACAAAAGATCCGGCACAGACCATCATTTAATTCCTACGCGCTGCTGCAGCCAAGAGATAACGTTTTACGTTTAGATGTGCGGCGGAACCACACTACGAGTACATATGAGTACTCGATATATAAGTACTGAACAAAACAAACAAAAAAACACACTGAGAAACACTATAGGAGCTCGTACCACACCGCAACCTAGATAGCAGTGCGCGCAAGCGTGACCGAGCCCTCGCTGCATTGAGGTAGGTGCCACGTTAGTGAATTTCTGGCTACTATGTCAAGCAGCGCAGGGTTAGTGTGGTCTGTATCTACTAAAGTGGCCAGAGCACAGGAAACATCATATATAAAAAAGGAAAGCGCACAGAGTAGTCGTGAGTAATCGAAGCTTATGATCAGCCCATATCAACACACATCATCGATCATATTGCACCACACAAGAGATATCACCAGTACGCGGAAGCGTAACCGAGCCCTCACTGCATGGAGGTAGGTACCACTTTGAGCGTTGAGTCCACCGCCGATGACGGGCTGCGTGGTAAACGCGAAAAATTGCTGAGCCCCTGGCTACGATAACAAGTAGCGCAGGGTAGGTGTGATCTGTATTTTGTGGTCATAATACGGAGTAAATCAGATAGAACGACGCACAGCAGTCCGAGCATCCGAAAACCACCATCAACGGCATAGATCGTACCACATGACGAAATAGATATCGTCAGAATGCGGAAGCGGGACCGAGCCCTCACTGCATTGAGGTAGGCACCACTTTGAGCGTTGAGCCCACCGCCGAGGATGGGCCGCGTTGTGAACGCGAAAGTTTAGCTGAGCCCCTGGTCACGATAACAAGCAACGCAGGGTAGGTGTGAGCTGAATTTTGTGGTCAGCATTCCGTAACCCATAGCAATATTTTCACACCCACAAAAATAAAAACAAACACAATAATACCATAATATTATAATAATATTAATATGGTAATAATATTGATAATAGGAAAAATAACAATGAATATTCCTATATAAAAAGCCAAAGATACAAATAACGGAGTAACAGCCCTAGCAGAAATAAACAAAATATAATGCTCGTAATAATACCTATATAATTCAATCAGCGATCATAAAAAAACACTAAATTTAATACAATCTGTAATACTATGAATCACAAAAACTTCACGCCAACTGGCCACCACAACGAAAATACAGGAAAACACTGAAAGCCCGACCAACGATCAAAGGGAGAGAAGAGGAAGAGGCGAGGTGCAGAGGGGAAAGGTAAGGTCGATAAGTACGGTGCTGTACCCCCCCCCACTATACACCCCATATAGCACGCCTACGCACATGCTCGCACGCTTTCACGCTCCCGCCACGATTTTCCCGCCCCCTGTTCGCTCCGTCTCGGAAGGGATGCGTGGTCAATGGTCAAATGACTAAGGCAAGCAACAAATGGGTGGGGGGGGGGGA
>JBBMHQ010067976.1:0-13510 GCA_037834295.1 Postelsia palmaeformis
AGGACACCCCCCCCCCCCCCCTTTCTCATTTTCGGCCTTGCTTCCTTCCTTACATCTCGTACGTATCTACTTGAGTAGTTTCCTTTAGCTCTTTGTTTTACCAACGGTACCCTTTTTTTCGCACGCTTTTTGTTCTGTTTTTTGTGCCGTTTCAACCTTTGTACTTCCCTCCCGCTCAGCAGCGCAGTAGACGTTACCGCCTATCCAGAGATACACGTTCATCGGTTAAATGAGTGGCGTTTTCATGTGGTCAACACGCACACGTATTTGCACCCTGCTCCCTCCCGCCTGGCACCCTGATCCCACCCCGACCGGCATGTTCGCACTTGGGCCCGATCCCTCCAGAGTGACCCTGCCTGTAAGAATTAGCCGCCGGTTGGAGGGCCCGCCAAGCACTCTCATCCGACACTTGCCATAGGCCGAGGGTCGGCCTCCGCTGAGCGCAGCCCTCGAATGATTCACACGCCGGACATATCGTCGATCCCCACTGTTTCTACGGGGGACCATATAAAATAGGACCAAACATTGTTGATAAAAATAGGTAAACATATACCTGGTTGTTTTTTGTGTGTATCATAGGTTCTATTTACTACTATTATAGTATGCTCCCCCTTGAGCACATTGTCTAGACCTTCGAGGGCAGATGGTGTTCTTGAGCTGTTTGTATTATCTACCTGGTACAGCTCGTGTTGCCGCGTGGGATCTGTACAACAAGCATGATCTTCGGTAGGACTGGCGGCCTGATTCGGATCTGTACTCTCAACAGATCCTGTGCAACGTCTCATAACGGCAGACTAGCATTCGGATGATCTGCCGCTGTAAACAGATACCAGGGTAAATCAGATATTTACAATTTATAACAAAGCGACAGCTAGCTATGAGATCGAAGATTTAGGCCGATGCTCATCTTCATGCAAGCTGTGTGACATGTATATCGTGATTGGTCCGCCGCGTGAAACGGGTTTCGTCGACTAGACGGTAAACTGCCCGCTCGCCCGCCCAGCAACGGCCAGTCTCTTTTTCGCTGGCTTATCCCGCTTTTTTCCTTTTTTGTTTACTCGCGCGCATCCGTCCCTGATGATTGGTTCCGCATACTACCGGTGGAAAAACGCGCAGGCGGCGGGCAGCAGCGCGTTGGAAGGGTGCAGCTGCAGGAAATCCCTCTGCCTCAAGCTGTGAGTACATGCTTGCTGTGTTGCTGTGTTGCTGTGCGTGGTCTGCTGTGTTCCGCCTCGGCCATCGCCACGGGACGTTATGGCGGTGATGGTGCTGTGAGAACAGTAGATTAAGGCGGGTAATCGTCGGGGTAGTAATCATTTCTGTAGTTGCACATGCGTACTTAGTACCAGGTAGTAAAATGAGTACGAGTACTTTCGCCTTTGATTTTTTTCGCAGCTTAAGCTTTCAAATTCGATTCACTATTATTATTTATTCATTCATTCATTCATTCATTCATTCATTCATTCATTCATTCATTCATTCATTCATTCATTCATTCATTTATTCATTCATTCATTCATTCATTCATTCATTCATTTATTTTCCAACTTTTTATTTTCGCCCCGAGCGGCACAATAACTCCCTTCACGGCAGCATGACACGTGATATCAGGATGATATCTCACATCATTACGTATTCGCTGAACGCTTGTGCGACCACGAGTCGCTGTCGTAATTATTACCAAGTAGTAATTAGCCGCTTTGTAAGTTACGTATATACCCTTAGCCGGTAACTTTTTCCGCATGGTCATCGCCTTGCGCTCGAGACAAAGGCGGGAGTCGAACGCTAAAGTGCTACCAGGTACCAGGTATAGGACAGAGGGGGGTACCGATTTTGAGATAGGACAGAGTGGCGTGGTCTCACCTCTTCTGCATAAATTACACTAGTTCCGAGCATGGTAGTTTTCGTGACAAGTCTTTCCCACTCTTGGACCGCTGTCCCGTTTGGGGGGACAAATAACTCTATTTCCGAGTTATTTGCCCCCAAAACGGGACAGCGGTACTAAAAGGATTATAACCTGGTACTTCGTACAACTTACCTGTTCTTTTCTCCCGAAAAGCCTTGAAGCGGGTGGTCTCGAAGTGGGTACCTGACTGCTGTGCCAGATATTTTTATTCACGACAGCTGTGAATCGGCACCACCACCTGTCTCAGAATTGTATTGGAAACCACCAAATAGATAAAGTCCAATATCGAGCACTTTGTCCCAAAAACGAGAGTCCGATCTTCAAGGGGTTTGTGGTGATGGCCTAATCGTCGTTTCCTTGAGCTGCCGACAACTTACGGGACTTACAGACTATGTGCAACCTCGGGGTTATTTATATTTTCCCCAAGTATAGACGCACCCACCCCCTGAGTTCTTCAGCTTCAGATTTTGTCTTCCTCATACTTGTATTCGGACTGTGTTGCTCACATGAGGCCATTTGAATGCCTTGTACGCGCGATGAAAGTATGTATCACACACACGGCTTGCAAGGATAAGCATTCGGCGAAGTCCTCAATCTCACAGCCATGCTTTTTTTTCGTTTCATTACTACTCGTGCTTTGCGGGAAGGATGGTCGAATCCGAGATACGAATAATACATTTGTTTCTCTTCTTGGTCGGGGGCACCCGCGGCTGGGGGAGGGGTCTGATCTGGCTCGCCTTGCTCACCTGACTTGAGTCGGCAAACCGGCTGACCATCAGCTGGCTTCGTTAGCCGACTCGCCTTTACTAAAATCTGTTGGGTGGCGAACGGCACCTATCTCCAGCAGTAGTACCGATTCGTTGCGCGTCGTGAAATCCTGCCGACTCCCACTTTTTATTTATATTATTATAATATTATTAATAATAGTGTTTCCATCCACAAATGGCAAGGAGAGAAGGCGGTGGTGGCCCCCCATATCTCTTTGCGTTGTTGGTTGCTCGCCGTACGGCCCACTCCCCCCCCGCGCCGCATTTCTTCCGCCCGTTGTCGCTGTTGGTGTTGTTATCGTCGTTGTTGTTGGTGGTGGTGGTGGTGGTCGTGGTGTTGGTGTTGTTGGTATTGCTTATTAATACATGTTTTTTTTCCTGCTTCATCGCGCCCAGATACTGCCAGTGCTTCGCCGGCCAGCTGGTCTGCTCGAAGGCCTGCAGATGCGAGAACTGCTACAACTCTGCCGAGCACGGGTTGGAGCGGCGGGCGGCGGTGAGGGAGCTGCTCTGCCGCAGCCCTCACGCGTTCGACGCCAAGTTCAAGACAGAGGTGCGCGCTTTTTTGACATGCAGATTTGACGATGCGTGTGCATTTGACGATGCGTGTGCATTTTCTATTTAGTATTTATGCATTTTTTTTTTCTCCGTCATTCCGGGGACATCCCGACTGCAACCCCCAAAGAGGCGTGTACTGTATGTATACAGGCGTGTACTGTCTGTATACAGCAAGGACACCACAAGTTTTTTTTCGTTTTTCTTTTTTTTTCTCAGGTCTTGTCATGAGCCGACCCTGGTGGGCAGGCCGGGTCCATTATTTTTATCGTACGATGGGCCGCGACCCGGGGCGCCCCGATACGGCCCTTCGAATCTTCGGAGGATAGGCCGCGACCCGGCCCGGCCCGGCCCAGCCTATCACATGTTTCAAGTTTTCACGGCCCGGCCCGGCGCATGGCATACTTGAATTTGCCGGCCCGGCTCCGGACCACCGGCCCGTGACAGACCCTGTTTTTTTTCTGGCGCTGTTGTCGCGGTATGTCTATCTCCTTAGATTATACCTGGTAACCCTTCGGGGAAGTTTGACGCCCCAGATTTGTCGGGGCGGACGTGCCCTTTATCTGTTCGCACTGTCGTGGTCTTCGTATGTAGATAGCTTACGTTTGCCGACTGGGAGGGAGCCGTAGAAGCTGCATCATCTGAGACATGTTTCCTGTGTCGGATTTGTGCTATGTGTACGGATCATGCGCACATCTCCAAGCGGCAATTTGAAGATCTACTGTAGATGATCTGCAGATGATCTATCTGATCTGTAGATGATCTATCTGATCTGTAGATGACCTACATGATCTGTAGACGATCTATCTGATCCGCAAATAATATATCTGATCTGCAGATGATCTGTCTGATCTGTAGATTATATATCTGATCTGTAGATGATATATCTGATCTGTAGATGATATATGTGATCTGCCGACGATCTGTCTGATCTGTGGAAGATCTATCTGATACAATATGCGGATGATATATATTATCTGCAAATATCTATCTGATCTGTAGATGAACTATCTGATCCGTGGAAAATCTATCTGATCTGTAGATGATATATCTGATATGTAGATGATAATGCAAATGATTTATCTAATGTGTAGATGATCTATCTGATCTGTAGATGATCTATCTGATATGTAGATGATCTATCTGATTTGCAGATGATATATCTGATATGCAGATTATCTGTAAGCGATCAGTCTGTCCGGCGTGTGGATTGTTCTGCAGAGAATCTATTTGATATGTAGATGATCTGTCTGATCTGCAGATGATATGTCTGATCTGTGGATGATCTATCTGATCTGTAGATGAGGTATCTGATCTGTAGACGATCTGCCTGATTTGTGGATGATCTACTGTACCACGTATCTGATATGTGGATGATGTATCTCATCTGCAGATATCTATCTGATCTGTCGATGATCTGTCTGATGTGTGGATGATCTATCTGATCTGTCGATGATATATCTGATCTGTGGATAATATATCTGATCTACAGATGATCTATCTGATCTGTAGATGATATGAAGATGATTTATTTAATCTGTAGATGATATCTGGTCTGGAGATGATCTATCTGATCTGCAGATGATCTATCTGATCTGCAGATGATCTATCTGATCTGCAGATGATCTGTAGATGTCAGTCTGTCCGACGCGTGGATTGCTCTGCAGATGATCTATCTGATATGTAGATGGTCTGTCTGATCTGTAGATGATCTGTCTGATCTGTGGATGATCTATCTGATCTGGAGATGATATATCTGATCTGCAGATGATATATCTGATCTGCAGATGATCTATCTGATATGCAGATGATCTGTAGATGATCAGTCTGTCCGACGTGTGGATTGTTTTTTGAAAGCAAAGCGCCTGAAAACATCTAGAAGGGTGGTCTGACCAACCGTCCTGAGAAAGCGATCTGGAGTACGTTATATGAGTAGATAACTCGTACAGTACGAGGCTTTCCTCTTTGGGCGACGCAAGGGAAATTCCGAGAATTTTTCGGGCAGCTAATAATAACGGAAGACCCACCAGCCGCCAGCCGTTTTGCAGTCTTGAAGTCTACGCAGCCCAAAAAACGAAAAACACACGTACGTATATACTCGACCAGCGAAAGAACGTATGTACGTATCGTACACGCGTATAGCGTTTTGCACGGTTCTTTGCAGTGTAGTTAGGGTACCGCTGTAATTGTGGAGGGGAGGGGAGGGGACAGGGGATCCGCAACCCGCAGCGTTTCCGACGTTAACGGCATGACGAGATCAGTGGAAGAGATGAAGATTTCGCGTCCGTGACGCGTGTGGTGTTGAAAGATAGACCACAAATCATGCGTGCGAGGGGAGCGTTGTGGCGCGTATAAACAGATAGGCAGTTTAGCCCAGCAGTCCTTTTTTTTTCACGAGTGAAAGCTTGGGGGCTTGAAGAATCGAGACAACAGGCATGGCGGGTTCTGCCATCGCCATCTGGACAAGGACATACCGGGCCAGGTATCATATGATAAACTACCTCTTAACCAGGTGCTTTGTATGACATGGCAGTACCGCGATACCGGTGTAAAATGTGTTTGTGTGAGGCACAGCCCCCCTCACCGTTCATCAGGCGACTCGCCTAACACCTCACGGCGCTTGGCGCTTGATGCAAGCTATGCCTGCCTGGTCGGTGAAAACCCGACATTGTGGGGGTGCGACGGTCTACGGTCGTACGGCTACGGCTATGCGTGATGATGTACCCCCCTCCCCCTCCGGTTCGACCCAATTCCACTCCTCGCCTTGACCTCCAGGTACAGGCGGCGAACGGTGGCACAGCGGTGGCGAGCGCGGTGGTCCACAACACCGGATGCGGGTGTAGCAAGTCGGCCTGTCTGAAGCGGTACTGCGAGTGCTTCAACGGCGGTATCGCGTGCTCCGACAAGTGTCGCTGCAAGGACTGCAAGAACACGGTTGCGGCCGGCGGCGGCGGCGGCGTCGCACGGTTCGGTGGCGGTGTCGGCATCGGGAGCGGTGGAGAAGCCGCGGTGGCGTTGCTAGCCATCGCGGCCGCCGCCGCCACCACCACCACCACCACCACTAAGGGTCTTAGCGGTGGCACCCTCCCCGTGGGGCAACGCGCCGCACCCGCCACTGCTGCTGCCACCTCTAAGGATCAGACGTCGGCGATATTGACGAGCAGAAACCGAAAAGGGGGAGGCGTTGCCGCCGCGGGGCTGGCGGACGGAGACCTGCAGTCGAAGGTAGAGGTTGGCGGCGGCATGCCAGTGGTGGCGGTGACAGCGGCGGCGGCGGCGTGCCAGGCCCCGAACGTTGTCCGCTCTCCCCTGGGCATGCTGCCTGGGATTGTGATCGGCGACGATTCTTGTTCGAATAGGGGTTCTACGCGGGTGTGAGCTTTCGGCAGAGTACTGCTTTGGGGCACGCGCGCACGCTAAGTTCGACGCGTGCTTTGTGGGACGGAGAGAGGCCGGGGGGGAAGGGGGCGGTGGGGGGAAATGTCGAGACATGGAAAGAGTGCTGTTCCCATTCTCGCTCTCGCACAGACTGGCGGACGAACAGACGTGACCGGGGGAATGTCCCCGCGGTTTCCCCCTTACTCCCCTCTTTCCTTCTTTCTTTCCCTCCTTCCTTCCTTCGTTTCTTCCTTTTCTTTGTTTTCGCTGTTGTTCTCTCCTCTGCCGTCGGCGACCATTTTTTCGCGCTTCGTTCGGCGTAGTGAGTGAAGGGAAGGGAAGGGAAGGGAAGGGAAGGGAAGGGAAGGGAAGGGAAGGGAAGGGAAGGGAAGGGAAGGGAAGGGAAGAGATGGAAGGGAAAGGAGGGGAAGGGAAGGGAAGGGAGGGGAAGGGGTCGAGGCGCGAGGGGCTGGATAGAAAGGGAGGAACGACCGTCTTCAAGTTGTTGTCCGCCCTCCCTACCTCTCGTACCGCCCGCCCGCCCGCCCGCCCGCCCGCATGCGAGTCGCGTGGCGTCGGAGCAAAATTCGTCGCGCGTGCGTGGTGGAGGACTACCTGTGCTCAACGGACCCAAGGAAAGTCTGGCACGCCCGCGCGTGGCCTGGACACGGGGCACGCAGCGGCAGCGCGGCACGGCAGTACGGTGCGGTGTGGATGCTGTACGGTACAGCTTATCGCCCGTGATGTCGCTTCTTCGATAGAGAACGGCCCGGAGTTATGTTGCTTTCGTCCGCATGCATCCACGGCATTCGTGCGTGCGTGCTTGCGTGTGTGCGAACAGCGGTTCCTTGTGGCGGACGGAATCGCCTTTTGGGGAGTTTCGAGCTCTGCTTCCATGTTTTTTTGTTCCGTCTCGTGTGTGTTTTTTCGTTTTTATTTCCTCGCCAGTCTTGCGTCGTCTCTATCGGGGGTACCTCCCTGCCCTCGCCCCCCTTCTTTTTGTCCCCCTCTTCTATTTTCTCGTTGGCTGTTGGATTTTATCACACGATGGTTGTCGGCGAGGCTCCGTCGCCTCGCCACGCGCGTCGAAGCCCTTAGACTGCAAGTGGGCACGCCATCGCCCCGTGCCGGACGACGCGATAGCCCCGACGGCCTTGGTTCTTGACGTCGTATCTGCAGTCAGTGCTCCGCGTTTGTATTCCGATCCGAGGCGAGATGGTCCTCTTTGTCTTGCACAAGGGAGGGAAGGGGGATGAGGGGGATGGGACCGGGAGAGGGTGCGGGGGTTCGAGACCTACAGTTTTTTTTTGTTTTGTTTTGCGTTGTACGGAAAATCCTGCATTAAATAGTTGGTTTTGAACGCGGCTCTCACAAACAGCTTTTGACGCGCACGCGCGCGCAAAATTTCTCAGAATTTTGTTTGGGTTTCTTTTCTTTGTTTTTTTTTAATATCTTTCCGTTCGTCCGTTTTTTCCGTGTCCCTCTTTTTTTTGTCCATGTCTCTATTTGTATTCTCGTTCTTTTTTTACAACGATTCAGCTTTTTACCTCCTCGCGAGCTCTCCAGAGCATGTTGTGCGATTTTTTTGCGATTTTTTTAGGCGCCTTGCTCCGCGTCCTTCCCCCCCTCCCCCCCTCCCTCATACGACTACGGCCGTGCATGATATCGAGTTCACCCCGCCGCCTTCTATCTCTCCTGGCCCGATTTTCGTCGCGAGCGGCTTGGCCTCCTTGTCAGAGGCGTTTTCCGCTGGAATTTTATATCTGGTATAGGGTATCACAGCGCTTAATTAAGTAGTATCCCGTAAGATTGTCGGGGAGAAACGTGTCCACATAGTGAAGGCTGGAGGGATGGGATCGTGGTGCAGCTTTATTTAGCGCCCTGGTTCATGGTACCGATATCCTGGAAGGCGGGGCGGAGCTGAGCGTACGCCTGCGAAAGGGATCCGGGGAGGTGTGTTGGGGGGTGTGAACTCGTTGGTCCGTGGCGTAAGCTCATTGGTCCGTGGTGTAAGCTCACCGGCCCGTGATGTAAGTTCTTCGGTCCGTGATGTAAGCTCAGTGATACGTGATGTGATCTCATTGGCCCGATGTGTAAAAGCTTAGCGGTGTAAGCTTATTGATTGGTCTGTGGGTTCAAGCTTAGCGATTGGTCCGTGGTGTAAGCTCACTGGCCCGTGGTGTGGAGGATTTTTGGTCCGTGGTGTAGAAGCTTACCGGTCCATGGTATACGCTCATCGGTCCGTGGGGACGGTGGGACGCATCTTTGCGCTCAGCTTGGCCTTCCACTTGACTGGCAGGTTAGCCGATTGTCTCATACGGTATTTGTTTTTCATGTGCGTTTTTTTTTTTTTCTCCCCGTTTCTCGTCGCGATCGGACCCGAACCCCGGCATCTGCTAGTCCAGCTGTCAGAACGCGTGGTATTGTGCGGATGGAGAGGGGGGGGGTGTCTCGTCCGGCCAAAAAAAAGTGGGCGGCGATGAACAAAAGGCGGTGGCCTTTTCGGGGCGTCGCTCGCCCCCTGCCTCCAGCAAGGATAATGAAACGACTGTCGGTTAGTGCATGGGGTTTTCTAGTTATTGTTAAGGCGACGTGGGCGCGGGGTTGGGGGGGGGAGCTGTGGAAGCTCTTCCTTTTTATTTCTCGGGGTCGTTGTATGTGTTTGGTGGGTGGCGGCGGCGGTGCGTTCTGTTCGTTTTTTTCCACTGGCATGGTTTGCAGGATGCCGGGGAAGGGGTTTCGATAACGACGCGTCGCGAAGTTGGCAAGGAGCGGACACCCATGGCTTGCAAGGGACTCAGCTGCTGCTGCTGCTTTCGCTGCTGCAGGATTGGGGTTGATGTTCGTTGTTCTGGCGAGGGGGTTACAACGTGGGGGGTAACGGGAAGGCTGAGTAAAATAACTGCAGCAGCTAGGGACACCCAGGGCTTGCAAGGGACTCAGCTGCTGCTGCTGCTTTCGCTGCTGCAGGATTGGGTTGATGTTCGTTGTTCTGGCGAGGGGGTTACAACGTGGGGGGTAACGGGAAGGCTGAGTAAAATAACTGCAGCAGCTAGCTTCGCTATCTACATGGCTACAAGGGTAGCTGTTAGTAGCTATAGCTGAGGCATCATTATGTGGAGCGAACCGTCTATTGTGGCTGATGTAGTAGCCGCGTACCGTTACCGCTAGTGTTGCTGCAGCGCGTGTTGCGGCGCTACGGAGACACAGGCGTGCGTATTATTGCTGTGGGCGTTGTCTCGTGTGTATGGCGGGGGGCGTTTAAGGTTGAAGAAAATGAATCGGGGGGCGTTGGAGTGTTTGTGAATGTTTCGTGGTGGAGGCGGGTATGGTTAGGCGGGGGGGTGGGGGGGGGGGGTCGATGGAGTGTTGGCGAAGGAGGTGGGTAGGGTGCGGAGGGAAGTCGATGGTACAAGGGGCTGTTTCCGATTCTTGGATGTTGCTGTGAGCTGTATTATTACTTGACAATCGAGGCTGCCCGGGTGAGAGTTAGAAGACATAGGCTAGGTTACGGTAACACTAATTATCATGGTCTTATTTTTCGTTTCGTTAGTGATGGTACAGTATAGTAATGGTTATTTTTTTTCGTGTCGAGGGGCGAGGGCCAGAGAGAGTAAGGGTTAATCGGTTAATGGTTAATAGGTTTGCGGTTGTGCCGGTATTTTTTTCGGTCGGTTGCCCTTGCGGGAGTAAAGCTGAGCTGATCGTGTCGCATGTATTGTTGATTGGATCGGATTTCATTGGATGCTCTGGCATGGTTGGGGTGGTTGTGATCGTTGGTTGAGATGTTCGTCCCACTCGCTCGTTTGTATGAAATCAGGATGAAACCTACAATAATCTGTCGCAGCTTTCGCAGCGGCACCCACCACCCGCGATGACTCGCTTGTGCGCCCTTTTCTTTCTTTTTTTTCCCCTCCCTCCGCCCCTTTAAATCTCGCGCGCAGGATCCTCCTCGGTCATTTTTTGTTCGACTTTTCATCCCGTCCCCCATGCCTCGCGCGGTATGCCCCCGTCCCTTGTTAACCTCTTCGCAAATTGTACCTACTATGGGGCACCAACATTGAGGGGACAAAGAAGTCGCTCTGCTGCTTCTTATCGCTGCTTGCCTGTTGCCGACACAGTACGATCGCCATCGCTCATCTCAAGCAACGAGTACGAGTGACATGTATGCGTGTACGTATGAATATATCTGTATATAAGCCGGCGTCCCCGGTGGCTTGGTAGGTTGTCCACGCGCCTATCAAGATCAATTTCGTTGGTTCAAGTCCCACCGAGTGCAAGCTCAGGCGCTTTTTCTTTCATAAAAAGAAGTTGACTGACGGAAAGCGCGAGAGCGTGAGTTAGCTACATTCGATGAAAATCGACGAGCAGTGGGAATGCTGAACCCTATGCGCGACAATAAATAAAGGCACGTACCGGGGAAGAGAAGGGTAGACACCTGTGACCACCGCTTGTCCAGAAGGTCGTCGAGGGTAAAACCTTCTACGTGTTAGGCTGGAAGGTGAAAGAAAGTGATGATTGAAAAAAAAACAAATGTGGCAGAAGAGAACCGCAAATCACGTTGTGGAAATAATAGTATTTCCCACTACGTATAATAGATGAATGCCTCTCACAACCATCAACAACACGTTATTTGCACTCTCTACTTTTTACCCCTTACGTCACGCGTAGGGTGCCATGTCATGAACCCTACGTGATACGATCAATTTCCTTGTGCGGAGTAAAGGTTCCTTACCTCGCACAAGTGATCTAACTAGACGACCAGCTGCCGGTGACCGCCAAAAAAAACAAAAAAACGGTACCCTGGCTGTCTAGCTCGCGTAGTGAGCGGCTTGCTTTACAGTGTCGTTGCCAAACGACGCCAACCCAACCTATATAATAGGGGGGGGGGGGGTACTCGATAGGAGACATGTACTCGATATCATGCATGGCCGTATTCGTATGACCATATAATCTCGCATCCCTGCAATGCCGAGACGGAGCACGTCGGGTTTTCACCAACCAGGCAGACATTGTTCAATTGTTGCTTGTCATTTGACTATTGACCACGCATCCTTTTCGAGACGGAGTACTGTTTCTACTCCGATTACGGGGGGGCATAGTAATAGGACCTACGGTACACTCAAAAGCCTATATATTTCCCTATTTTTACGAACAATGTTTGGTCCTATGTACCATGGTCCCCCATAATAAGGGAGACACCTCCAACACTTGGTTGGGCGCTCATTGCCTTGTTTCCCTATATTACGTACCTGGTTGATTTGTTTTTCTACTCTCATCCCCTTCCTGTTTCGCCGCCTGTCGCCACCATGTATCTCCTAGGATAGCGATCGTTTTATCGCTACTATCTAGTGTATCAAACTCCTGCGTGTCACGCTCGTCTATTTCCTTCATCTTTTCTAAAACATCTCGTTCCTCCTTGTGCATTTCACATTATTTTGCCATGTGAGTTATACTCTCTACCTGGTTATGTTGTTTTGCCACACGGACGGGTGAATCTGTGCATCTACTTCCTCCCCTGGTATACCTCTTTTTTCTTTCTGTCAGGTACAGGTCCACTACTCAAAAACGTAGTTTCGGCGTTTTCGCGACGTCCAGTGGGCCGTGCAAATGCGTCCGTTTCAATTCCTATTCCTCCGCTTAACCCCTAGTATATAACCAAGTGTTTCTCCGATTTCACCTTGTTCCTTAACGGTAGTCTTTCCTTTCTTTCTATTGTTTCTTCTATTTCTGTCTTGTGCCTCCCAAACTTTCGTACGGATGATAGGTCTTATTGATTTTCCCCTATGTCCTCTCGTACCTTCTCGACTACGCCATCCCACCTTGTCCCAGCTAGCCATTTAGTTACTTTCTCCCATACAGCTTTGTCAACTATGGCTCGCAACTTCTTTTTTGGGATGTTCTTACTTTATATTGCCATTCCAACTTTATCTCGTTTCTATATGTCTGAATTGCATACATTTCCAATTCTGCTCTTAATCATGTATTGCTCGTCGTACTTGAGCATCCTGTGGTAAGTTTTTAGCTGCTGTCATCTAGTGTTTGGGGAGGGGGTGCTGGTATGTTACCCCGCAACTGAGTTTTGAGAGGGAGGGAACCCGAGAAGTAGCGCGAAGGCAGTAGATATGAGGGGGAATTATTGGTGTAATTTTGGCAAGCATTCAGGTCTGATTGATGGCACCTTCCGCTAGATTTAAAAGTTACCTTTTAATGATAACACGTGTGGATTGCATGATAGAAAGCTTTGACTATTGACAAGCACTGCTGCACAGTGTTACGCATATCATATGTAAAATGGAATAATAAGAAGAATGGAATGGGGACCGAAACAGCAACGACAATAACAACAAAAGCAACTCAACACTCGTCGTTTCTGTCTGATGTTACCTGGTACCTGGTGTTTATTATCCTGAATCTATGCATGTGTACACTGCTCTCCACCCCTAGACCAGATATTATTGCACCTCGGCTGTATCATAGATAGGGAACATCCATCCATTATACGTACTCTAAGTACACACATATCAGGTGTATGGCATATGCCATCTCTTCACACTCACACCTTACGAGTATGATAGGAGGGTATATAGCAGTTGTTAATGCGCGGTCTCATGCAATATCGTCGGGCTGTACCACTAACACCACCAACAGCACCACCGATATTAACACCAGCAACACCACCGCCACGCTGACAGGGAGCAGGAACAAGTGCTGCGCACTACGGATACTGTTTATAACTTCGACGCGACAAGAGCGCAGAACCGACAGCACAACAACTTTTCAAGAAGTCAAGACGCCAACCGAGAGGTATGTCGGGATGTGTGCGTATTAGCAGCATGTAGTAGTAGAGGTAGTAGTAGCAGTAGTGGTAGTAGTAGTAGTAGTAGTAGTAGTAGTAGTAGTA
>JBBMHQ010067987.1:0-13508 GCA_037834295.1 Postelsia palmaeformis
GTCCCCACCCTGTCGTGCGCCCAAAGCATCGTAAGACGCGCAAGGTCTCCCCCCCGCCCTCTTGCCCCCTTCAAATATTCAGCCGAGGAGCAGTTGGTGGTGTTTGAGATGAAGCGCTTCAGCTATCACCACCCCGCCGCACGCTGAGTGCGGTGCACGTGCGACAACGCTCGACGCATCGGCTATTACTACTGTGCGGTTGGTGCACGAACTGCGCCGAACACTCCGGGGCGTTGTGGATAGCTCGGCAGCGGAGTAATACCAAACACCGGCTTCCTTGCTACATACTTCCAGAAGCTTCATGAACTCGGGGTATATACGTAACTCGGTTGAGAGGATAGCTCAGTATCACTTCGAACTTGTCCGCTGACTAACAACAGGTACTCCCATAACTATGGTTTAGTCACCAAGCCTAACCAATACACCATTGACAGTGCCAGGGAAGTGCTGGGACGCGAATAATAAGCGGATGGTCAGAAGTGAACACACAGCCTACTCTTTGTTGATAATATTAATATCATGCGGGAAAAAAACAACACCTCTCATGATTGAAGCATCGGTGGGCAGGGGGTATAAGACGCCACACAAAATAATAGAAGCATGCAATACCAAATGTTGCCCTCCCATTCTTCGTCGCACCGTCGTCGCCTTTCGTCGCACATCCACACTGCTGATGTCGCTAGCTAGAGCGTTCCGTATGAGGTGAGGCACTAGACGCGCCGAAGAAGTTCCAGATCGCTAGAGTGCAGTCATCCGCCGCCGAGATGACCTGCCGCTCGTCTCTTGTCCACTGCACGCTTGTGATCGAGCCCGCATGTGCTCGCCCGCACGCTACAGTCTCACAGTCATTCGCCAGGTCAAGGATCTAAGTTTGTTTTTCGGGAGCGCGGTAGGGTGAGGAGTGCGACACGTACGCACAAATGAGACACCTTCCATTGGCGCAGCAAACGCAATTCCTACGGGGTGGCGCTGAAGTTGGAGATGGAGCTTTTGCATGAGCAAAATTGGTGTGTTCTACATAATTCACTCATATTCGTGCCGCCTCTGGAACGAAAAGCTCACTCTACGAGGGAAAACTACAGTATGAGCAGGTGCGCGTGGTAGAGCTTCACTTCCTGGGAGCGTGCGATTGCTGTGCATTACCCCATCGGCACTACTTATCGTGTGCTCTTCCTGCTTCTACGTGTATGCCAAAGGGGGCAAGATACCTTGATGGTCTCCTCCTCGCCACCAAGCACGATGTAGCGCCCTGATGGCGACACGCTCACACAGCTCAGGCGTTGCTGAGATGGATCTTGCACCACCTGTGAACAGTCATCACGCGGTGAATGTCGGAGGAGAGTATGCTGGTTATGTACTTCGCATGAGTGGAAGCGTCCTTCCCACCAGCTTAGAGCATGCCGGTCGAGCGAAGTACACGCTATTGTAGACCCGTTACGTGTTTGTTCACGGATGGCCCAACTTCACGACGACCGTAGACGGGGGAAACAACAGGCAGGGATGTGAACCCAAAAAAAAATATGGCTCGGTCGGTTTTTCGTTTTTTCACCAAAAAGTCGGTCGGTTTCGGTCCTTTATTGACAAAGTAAAAGCAAAAATCGAAACCGGAAAACCCCACGAAAATGTCAGTCGGTTTCGTTGCTTTCATTTAAATATACCGGAAATAAAAATTATTGTTTTTCGGTCAGATTAAAACGAAAACAAACGACCGAATGAAAGGACACTCGGTTTTCGGTTTTCACATGCCTGACGAGAGGGGTAACACTGTTATATCCAAATCATTTCTGACCGACGAAGGCACCTCAAGTTAAAAAAACTATCCCAAAATCGCTGGAATACCTTGCCTTTTTATTTTTTTATGATACATATACGTAGGTTGGAGTACTGTTTCGATCTCACAGCTTCGGTTTAGTTTATTTCATTTTTTTCAATTTTCACACCTACACCATGGAATTGGTCATCCATCGGGTTGTACTTCCAAATGTTTGGTCAAGGGTCAGTTTTTGGGTGCGGTATTCTACAGTAAAGCTCTCCTCTCCTCTCCTCTCCTCGAGCGAGAAGCTTGGGGGAAATAACTAGATGCACCCCTAACGAATCAGGCACCTGTATCCATCATTCCTTGAGGTGCAACTCTCTAACGCCAATTTTTTCACTTCGCTGGCGTGGATCGCGCTTGCGATGTCGCCAAAAGCAAACGCTTGAGCAGGCGCCACTACTCGTACCGTTCATAACTTCCGTATTTCCCCCTGTGGTAATTCCTCCGGAAGTCAGCTGGCCGTGGTATCGACATACGTCTGAGCACATGCCTACGTACCTGAACAGGTTCCCGGTAGTCACAATCCCACGTCAGGAGACGCCCATTTACATCGCACGTAATGAGCTCCTTCTCTGAGTCGATGCGTTGAGTCATACCTTGGAACGCTCCCCCCCGTGTCCTGCGGCCGCAACACCGACGGTCCAGGATTTGAGATATTCTTCAAGAGCAAACCGCGGAGACAATCGCGAGACGACAGATAGATACCTCCAGTCTTAATCATTTCCTTCGAGCTCCGTCGCCGGTGGTGGAAAAAACAAGCGGGTGGAGGAAGCGCTTGCGTAGGTATCTACCGTGCGTTCCCGGCAATAACGATTGCCTTACTTGCACTAAAACGCCGTGGAATGCCCATATAGAGCTACCAGGGTCGACAGTACGTATAGTTTATCCTGTGTGTCCTGAGCCCCTCTCACATGTGTGCGACGGTCCGGCGCTCCTTACGCAGATCGTAAGTCAAGACGGTGCAGTCCGCCCCGACGGAGTGCACCAAGTTGGGGGAAGCCACATCTACGAGTACCGCCCTAACCTCCTTCTGGTGCTCCGAGAACTGCAGCAAGAGCTCCCTTTGCCACACGAAATCGGGAACCAGCACGCAGCCATAAGAAAAAGGGCAAGGGGAGGGGGGGGGCAACACTCGTGTGAAGGCCGGAGGGAAACAGCGAGCCATCCTTGCCACGTACGGGCTTCCCCAAGAACGGTGGGAGGCTGTAACTGGGCGCGGCTCCTCGCGCGGCCTCTCGAGCTAAAAGCGAGAACGACTCTAAAACAGGCAACACAGGCTTGTCTGAACCCTCTCTGCGACTCGCTTTGCTGCTACGCGCTGCATGCGTCGTGTAGAATCTGGTGTGCTTCCCCCGTGGAAAAAGGGATCACCTGGTGCGCAGATCCCACACGCTGACGCTGCCATCCTCGGCCCCGGTGATTAAAAAGGCCGCGGAGGTGTCGAAGCGCACGGCACAACAAGTAACAGGGGCACGGTGAGAGTTCGGAAGCTCCCAGCGCAGGACACCTGTCGCCGCGTCGTGACACCTGTCAAAGGGCAACGCGAAGCAGGGAAGCCACTGAGATAGTGCAGCTTTCTGAAAGTTGAGCTACGTAAAGAATGGTGTTTTTTTTCATTCCAGATTGAGTTTTTTTTCGCTAATTGTACTTTCGCGCTCAGTGTGGGCTACTGCTCCACTCTGCTTCTAATCGAGAACGCCCCATCGAGTGCGGTAAGACCTGCACACGCAGAGGTACGTGGTTTGCCAAGGGGGGAATACCCGCCGCCTACCTGCGGTAGCCGCCCTTTTTCTGCGAGCGTCGAGTTTTAGTATAAGGACAAGCACGAAACTTCGCCTATCACTGAGCAAACTAATTATAATATCCCTGCAACATCCGGCCCCCATTTACAACGCCATATTCCAGATATGTGTTCGATTCGTGCTTAGTATTGCTCCAAGATGTTTATTAGTTCCCACCTGTATACGAGGCACACGATATATTCATCGAGCGTGCTCAAGAGAAACCATGTCGCACCTTACAGAGAAATCGCTCCACCCCGTCACCACGGCTTCTTCCCCTAACCAGCAAACGCAGAGGGCGCCCCCGATGTCACCCCTCGGACATTGTAAGGCCTCTGCCACCACACCGAAGTCACAGAGGTCCCACACGCGCACAACACCGTCTTGCGAGCACGTTGCAAACGCATCGGACCGGGAGCCGCACGCCACGGAGACAACAGGGCTCTTTTGTGACGATGACACCTGCCGCCCCGACCAAAGATAGTAACAGACAAAAGTACAATTTAGAAACATAATCGCGACCTTCTCTTTTTTCTTCAGCGTGGTGTGCAGGTAGGACAACATGCCGGTTTGGTGGTGTGTGACAAGAGGCTAGCTGTTTTGCCGGTTTCCTTATTATGCGACTTCGATGGCGCTTATCGTCTGAGATCACGACGTCGATGGCTTCTGTCCAGCGTGGAAGCAGTTGTAGACAACGAAAACAAGGAACGAAGACGAGGCACCGAAAACCAAGTCTAAAACGGACCAAACTGCGACGAAATAGCGCCTTTCAGCATTGTTTATGGCAGCCATGCCCAAACCTCGCCCTCTTTGGTCGTTCTTACGCCCACCCGAGATCACAAGTCTTTCTTAGGCTATCACAATCCTGTCTAGTTCCTGCCGTAAACTGACATCACGCGATGTTCTCGGCCATTCTTTAATCGTCGATTTGCGCGGAATTATTCTTTCTTCGCTCCAAACGCTTTCGGCGCCGTTTGTTTTCGACGTCTCCCGCAGTCTTCCGGCGATGCGTATCATGCGCTGAATATACAGCGGTGTACTTGTTTCTTCTCCACCGAACTTTAGACACACCAAGTGAATACTACTCTTAGAGTGCGGTATTAGGTGACAGCTTTATGCATCCCCCTCCATTTTCGAACATAAAGTGTAGTCTCGCAAGTGTTTTATTCTGATTGCCATCCGACGATGTGTTGAGTATGTTCAATCGCAAAAAACGAAGGAAGAACTAGAGAACGAAGACGCGTATCTAGTTTATAAAGTTACGACACCCCAAAACACGATTTGACGCGCAGTGCAAAAAACTTTCTAAACAACCACCCTGCATCTCATCCGTCAAACAGCGACCGAGCCCCCAAATATATGTACATTCTGCAGCAACACTCGCCTTCGACGCGGAGAGGTCCGCCATAAGCAAACGGTACACGGACCCTTCCTGGGTGCTAGCGAGAAGCTCGCAGCCATCTGCCTGTACGGTCAGCGATACCACCCCTCCATCAAGCCTTGTCTCTAGCTCCTGCCGCCATACCATGTCGGCACCAATGATCTGGAGGCGGGCGGTGGAAGGTGGAGTCGGGGGCGTGTATGTATGACGATATCTTCGGTGCGAAAATGGGAATTGTTGCGTGACGGATACTGCTGATCGTGTGTGTGCCAAAGAAACATCGCAACGCCAGACAAAAGAATTTATCGGCGATAGCATGCGGATTCAACCCCCCAGTAAGAAATTTAATCATTCACGGTATGTAAGTGCGTTCCACGGAAGAAGGAGCTCCCACCCGCTAAAAAAATATCATCTCGTTGATAGACCGCAGCACTTATAACTTGCTGATTCTGACGGAACGCTTGTGACAGAGGATGCCACATCGGCGCTACTGCAGCTACAATTGTCTGTCCAGCAGATGTATGATCGGACACAGAGAACAGCACCGCAAACGTTGTTGCGGGTGTTTCACCTTTCGGATCACCCCGTTGCCACCGCCACAATAGACCGCACCGGTGGCGTGATCCGTACAGACAGAGAGCATCCCGCCGGAACAAACCGGCACACTGGCCCGAAAAACTTTCGCCTCGACCCTGCTCTCCCAGATCAGAACATATGATACGAACAAGACAGCGTCAGGCATGTGATGGCAGAAAAGGGGAGTGTCAGACGATCGTGAGAAGGTCCTTCCGCCGCCAAAATTAGGTCGTCGATGCACGTGCTACCACCAAACCCTTCAGAGGGTCAAACTAAAAGGAACACCAAACATGGTGGGGGGAAAATTGTCGACATCAGGGTGTAACGAAATATGTTGAGCTGGATGAAGGATGGAACGTCCAAACCGTCGCCAGCATCACCTCCCAACTCAGGTACGAGGCATACAAGGAAATTACATTCGACGTATGGCGAATATTTGTCAGGACACCAGTTTACGAGGCAGCTGTAGGGTGTCGAAAGCTACGTTTGGTTATTCACCCCAATCACCAAAGGGAAAAAACATGATTCCAGGCATCACTCACAATAACCGCTGCAAGACTATCCCCACAACCGCACAGGCACCATCGGTGTATCCCTTGCAATTGTCTCACCCGTACACCACCATGTCGCCAACGTCCGTGCCGCACAAGAGGAACTTCCCGCCCCCGAGAACCGCTGAACACTGATAGCGACGGATGAGACCCGAACTCGGCGTGACCATCGGCCCCCCTGTATACAACAGGTTCGTACAAAAAAACATCGCGAGGTTTCGCAGACACGTACATACACGATACGCAGCTAGCTGACCAATGTTCTGACGAGAAGGCCTCACAAGCAAAGGCGCACGCCACAAGGGGAAACGCTCCCAATTCGGCCTTCCCGCACCTCTGTTTCGCAGCAGGTCACTACACGGTAAATTGTACGTGGTCACCGAGGCGCGGGTGGTTCTCTCGAGAGTGTCACGCGAGATGAACCGATAGGCAACGCACAACGGGAGAGGGCACGCGAGAAAAAGATAAATAGTGTCAGGGAGTTTGACCCTACCAATGAGCGGATCCGTGACACGATTAGCACTGCTGTGGCACGGCAGAGCGACTGACCGCACGTGTACAAAACGCGTAATAAGAGAAACATCAACACTAACAACGCGGATGGCCTGCTGTACGTAGTTCCCCCTTCCCCAACTTTCTGGTATACAATCGATGACCATAGACCGAATGAACGTCTGTCTGTATGTTTTGTAGCTCAATGTTGCCCCTCCAGCTACTCGAATGACACTTGCGTCCCGCACTTGTTACGTGTAACTGTTAAATGTGCTCGTCCTCAGGCCGTAATTCCTCCCTTCCCCCCTCCCCCGCCCTCCTCCCACCATCATCACTGTTGGGCTTTGTGTGTACCTGACAAAATCCATTGGCGACGCGCCGGGTCGAAATTCAGCTCGAGAGCGAGTACATCCTTTCCTGTGCACAAACAAATCTGAAAATCAGTAGGAATTCGATCAAAGCAAACGAGAGAGGGAAGACAGGCCTGAGGATGCAGGTTTACAGTAAAACCACCGGGTTCGGTACCGAGTATGAGGAATACAGGGTGGCTTATCGACGAGACCGAGGTTTTCGAGCGTGAAATATATCGAAGCAACGTCAATCGAAATTCGGACACGTACAGCACAGCAGTAGCACACAAATGGGCAGGCATGTATTCGTGCCACAAAGAGCCGGTGGTGACTACTGTAGTACAGGTTGATCACATTCAAAGTACCAAGCAGGAAACATCACGAGCCTGGCAGTTATGGTAAATACGTAAACCACAAGTACAGAGCGCTCGCCACATGCCTCGTAAAAAAAAACACATGGTGTGTACTGGCACAAAATTTTCTTGCGCCCCGGGGATCTTGCCTATATATGAGCAGAGCGGCCTCAGTTTATTTTCCCCCTGGTATCGTTTGGAGCTTTTTGGCCGTGTGTCCGCTTTGTCCTTGACACATAAAACAGGCACACCTGATACTCACGACGAATACACGATTGGGTTGCATTATAAAGGCTATACTTCATCAGCCGTTTTTCTTGCTCGTCGCACCCACCGGCCTCCCAACCGCGCCGATCCTCATTCATCGTCCGCAAGTGACTACAGTAGCAACAATCGACAGCCCCCTCCCCCACCTGGTATATTGTTCTTCTCCCCGAGATTTTGACGGCGCTCCACTCCCCAAGCGTCGAGGGTTCCGAGTACTGCTTTCCCGTCACAAGCTCTCCCGTGCTGGTGTCCCACACGTACACCAACCGGTCCAAACCACAGCCCATCAGAAACTTCTCGTCCGGACTAAACGAGAGGTGGCAAACACCCTAAGAGGGGGGGGAAGGGGAGGAAACGAAAGGGTAATCCACAGTGGCGTGCACTCAATATTCTTGCGGATGTTCCCATACGCCTTTCGGTATATTTAGAAGCACGCGCGTGCTCTACGTTGCATGAGCACTGCTGGCAGAAAGCAAGCACAGCAGTATGTACGTAGAGCTTACGACTTGGGTCCAGCTTTCGACACGCGCAATGGTTGAGGTAAGCCCGTGCTGCGGCAGGTATTGGGGATGCACTCTTGAGCCCCAACCAATTTGATCGTTTCTCACGGACGGAGAGAGATCTTCAACCTTTGCAACTGAGAAGCTACCTACTCAAAACATCGCTGGATCCGATGGGCATGTTTTGCCGTTAATCCTTAGATACCTACAAGACCTAAACCGGGTTGCGTACTGTATCGAGGCTTAGCTTGTACTTATCATCTAGAAATAAACGATTGCTGGGGCTACTCAATCGAGGAAGGAGCCTCAAACAGTATAGGTGCTACTGTACATTCATGCCCCTCTTGAAGCACGGGCCAACACCTTCATTCTTCCGAGTTCGTTCCGAGATGTTTCCCAGGTGGTCGGGATTGTCGAGATGTTTCCCAGGTGTTCTAGATTGTAGGGGCAGGATTTGGGTCTGTAGGGCTAGGGTTAGTTGTTTAAAGACAGTACTTGTACTTTAACCGTTCCATCGACCCTGGTGATACAAGAGCTACACAATCGTAAAAATAAATACAACTTTTTATCTAAGCAGACCGTTCGGACTATTAATATAATGATACGCTAAAAAGGGGAGTGACTCGCTTAAGTACAGTAGTAGGATCGTGACTCGCCTTCGAGCACTGAGCGTATGCTCTGGCGGCAGTTAGCTCGGGGGCGCGCCGATTGCAGGTATTCACAGGAGTGCATGCGATTGTCTCTTCACGCCGTACGCTAGCCGGTCAAGTTGTGACGTAGCAAGAAACGTGGGACGTTTGATCGCTGACTGTGCAAATACGACCGATCGGAGAGCAGGGCGATGCTTCAACAAGAAGCACTGTCTCATCACTTGCGTGTGTCGAAGTCAGAAGTGAGGGGAGGACCGGAAAACCGCGATGTGTTGCAATGCCACCGAATGCGTGTTCTTTGGTTTGGTTTGTTTCTGGAAAAAACCCAGCAGTATCGCAAGCGCCTGCACTTCCTTGACCTTAAGCACCGGAGAGCGATCTGCGTGACCGCTTAAAAGCGATGGTTACCTTCGGCTGTATTCGAGACTGTTGTTAGTCCCTCACCTCTGTCAAACCTTGGTACACAAACAGGGAAGTTCGGGTCGCGTAGTCCCACAGAACGACCGGGGCGGGAAACCCTTTGGCTCGAGTCGATCCGCACTGGCCTTGTAGCCGCGAAGCGTGCACATAAAATACGGGGTAGCAGGGGAACACAAGCGTCCGTGGGAGGAGGTAGGGGAACTCATGAACGAAGAGGCGAAGACAATGCCGATATACGCAGCGCACGTTGGTTGGAGAAGCCCCGTTTAAGCTCGTTTAGGATGTGCTATCCCCATTCGTATATACGGAGGGTCACCTCATGGCGTACCACGATGGCTTTTTTTCACGCCAAATCATACACCATTTCAACGCATGGAACGCAAATATCTCCACGGACGACCTTTGCCACAAGTCGATCCCGTATGCTCTTGCACGCATGACATGGCGGGGCTACTATACGTGGTCCTTGTGGGAATCGTCATCAAATACCCAGACAGTGAGCAAAAACACGGACAGAACGCTCCATCGCGAATGTCCTTACACTCAAAGCTTGCGGCAGTGGCATTAGCAGCGTTAAAGGGGGGCGGACCTATTGCTACCTTCAGGGGTACTTACCTGTAGCGACAAGAGACCCCGACGGAGACACGGCGACCGCGCTGATCTCCATGTCGTGACCTCGTAGGAGTTGCTGCTCATGAGGATCGGCGATGGATCCTGGGCAGGGGGGAGTCAATGTCGTCGTTAAAAGTGCCACTTTATTCATGCTTGCTTACAGTAGGCAACAGTGTTGAAGGCGTTGTGGGTCTCCACTCATAATGGATGCCAGGCATCACCGATTGTCATGGACCACTATTAATACTACTGCTGCGATATCCTTGCAATTTGAGTGCGTCCAATGGAGCTCGGTAGAAAACTGAACGATGCTTATCGGAGGGGTTACGCGCGTGCATGCTCATAAACTCTCGAAGGGTTGTTGGTCCCAGATATCGGCAATCTTTGTGTTTTATATACTTCGCCAAGCCGTTCGTTTCAAAGGTGTGACCAGTCTTCAGATGCGCAGACCTCCGTTCCCCGAAAGTTATTTGCCACACGAATTGGGAGAATGGGCGGGTTACTGTACACAACACGCCTTTTAGCTCTCACCAATGACCAAGAGGGCACCCACGCTCTTGATCATCGCGCCATGGTCTTTAGGGTGAGCGGTGATTGTCTGCGAAAAATGCCCAGTGTATCTGACAGAGGCACCGGACAGAACATGACATGGGATTTTACTTCTGTCTGTCGTGTCATGCAAGGGAGTACTTGGTTCCTCGACCCGATGCCGACACGCACGGTCTCGGCGAGACAATATCGGCGACAGCACTCCCCTCAGCGAAATATTAAATTTACACGCTCGAAACTTTGGACCCGAGTGCAGGTTAGCTGCGGTTACTTGGGGTTAGCTTGATACGACTCTCGCCTTTGGAACAAGACAGCTGGTAGCAGGTACGGCCTTGTGTAACGACTGTAAAGCAGTGGAACGGCTGTAAAGCAGTGGCAGCAGTCTTCTCGAAAATGCAGGGATTTCGGTGCTGGGTGGTCACTCGCTCCATCTTCACTCGTCAATTCAATTGCCACTTATCTCCAGGGCGGCGCGAGGGCAATCGTGGCAGGAAGCGAGGCAGCTATCGGAGAGAGGCGTGCTCAAACATACTTGAACAATTCCTACTCTCGACACTCGAACCGCCTGACAGAAGCGTGAAGTCACGCCTTCTACTGTATGAATTATAAATAACCATTATTTGTCCCCGACATCTACTCGCGGTAGCTAGGCATGTCGTATGGCACTCGATCGCACTACGTACTGTACGCAGAATGTTACTCACCCTATAATGTGTTCCAGCTCGAGCATATCTTCCCCACCAGCATGACTTTTCCCGTTGTTCCCCCCGACAACCCTGAGCAAAGACAGACGAGGAGTGGGTCAACGATTGGGCCAACGGAGTGAATGCACCAGGGTTGCGCCCACAAGCGTGCTGCGTACAGGGAGCATGTCTAACCTGCTCGAAAAAATATCGAATTCGACGTTAGTGTAGCCGGTGGAAAAACGCGAGTGGCTGGGCCCCTTGAGAAAATAATCCTTCTGGCGCGGCCAAATTTTTCTGACCAGCGGGGAGTCCCGCCCAATTGCATTATTTGAAGAGCATATACCTGAACGTTGCGTACTCGTAGGCTACTTCGAAGTGCGCATGCCAATGGGGTACCGAACGATAGCCGAGTTGGATATGATACCGAGAAACGCGAATCAAGTCGATACGATTTCGATACTCGATACCTATAGTGAAAGTACTGCTGTACGTCTATTTTTTTCGTTCAGTATGCGACCAGAAAATAATATTAATAGGACGTAGATGTCAGGGAATGGGGGGTAAATCGCGTCCGATACGATATATACCATGGTATACCGTATCGTTAGTTCTCTTTTTCATTTTTCGATATTTCGAAGATTTCGATACTATTTAAAACGCTAGGAGTGTACGCTCACCTATGGGCGGGCTCTTGTACTAGTGAACCATTTCCTCGGCCATCGTGATAGGCAGGCCCACACTCTTCGCGTCCAGGCGTTATCGGGTTACCGTTAATGTCGCGTGATGAGAATTGCCTGCACGCGCCCGTTGGTGTTCCAGTTAGTGTCGAGGGATACTTTAGCATGTCCTACGCAAACAACGCCTGACGACAACACATTCCTTCACATGGACAAGGGGAATCTCGGGGGCTTCTGTCTGACTAAATGTACCTCAATATCTGATGTACGAGTGACACTGCTTGCTGCCTTGGCACGAACATTGTGTATATGTGCGAGCGTTTTATTCCTGCCACAGCAACGCCTTTTAGTAGTTGAGTTAGGTTCTCGGAGCGATGATACAGGTACGAGACAAGATAGTTGGTTCAGAGACCGCAAGGACTGGCTTGGTTGCGCTTGGCACGGGCTTCGCCCCGGAAATTGAAAATATCATGAAATTATCAATAGAAACAATAGGACATCTTTGTTGTTCTTCGTTTGTTTGTACAGCAGTACAGCAGTACGACCTATTTTTTTTCATTAGCCCCTTGTAGCGAACAATTCGCATTGGTGTGTCTTCTTCCTCTAGAAGCGCGCCCGTCAATAGTGGATTGGGTCGTCTCCGACTACGCCTATCGCCTCCAAAGTCCCGAGCCTGGTCGTCGCCGGCTCGTCGACAAAATAAATCGAATACTCGTACGAATACTTGTAAAACTTTGCACGGCAGTACTCGTGAGCGGCCGAGAGGGATAATCGCATATTGGACTTCCAACGAACAGGGGAGCAAATAGGACGTGAACGCTACAAACAGCAGTAGAAGCGATGCACCCGCAAACGACGGCGTAGGCAATTCATCTACAGCAAGGAGTTCATAATCGCTGGTTTCGTGGCCATATGGTCAATATTTCGCCGATGCTCACCGTCGCCCTGGTGGTGGCAGAGCCCCCTTGTATTTGCTATCTGCCTGTTGATGGTTGTTATTGTGCTGTCTCGAAACAGCAACCGGGACGACGTCTCTGCCTATAGTTTTTGGCCTTGTAGGCGGCACATCGGCCTCAGACGAGCGACCCGATCTGGCTGATGCTAGATTGCCGAATAGCCCCGCCCGTCCCGATGCCCCCACGGGCACCCGCGCTCGACCGCTCATGCTAATTCGCCCGCTGTGCCTCGTGCGTGCAGGGTATACTGCCGCCGATTCACGTACAAAGCGAGTCGCGAAGTCGTGAATACCGAATAGACCCTGATCGAAGCGTTACAAAGATCCTTTTTACAAGCCTTCGATCTTCTAGTGAAAACCCACGAGCAGCCCATTGCTGCGAGGTTGTAGGACATATGCTGTGGGATGGCTACCTCATCCGCTACAGGTACTTCTGGTGAAGTACCACGGCTATCCTTCGACGGCAAAGATGCTCCTATTCGGTCCGTGGTTGTATACACCAATAATATGGCAGAGGTCAAACGAGTACTCAATTT
The DNA here is from genome assembly GCA_037834295.1 of Postelsia palmaeformis. NCBI lineage: Eukaryota > Phaeophyceae > Laminariales > Laminariaceae > Postelsia > Postelsia palmaeformis. Next base: position 13,153 of record JBBMHQ010067987.1, read on the forward strand.
CTCCGCTACCGCAACAGGCGTCCAAGAGGTGCGTGCATCTGCACGTATGATAGTACTACTGCCCATATCGCTGCTGCTGCAGCCTGGTCTAGTCTAGAGCTGCACTTGCTGGTGTGTACTCGCAGTGCACGAGGGTACTCGCACTCAAAATAATGGGCAACAAGGCTCACACCGCCGTGTGCATGTTATCGGGACCACAGTATCTCTTGCACGTGGTACGAGTACGAGTATCATTTTTTTTCGATTGTCGCCCCGGTAGACGGTCAGCTTCAAAGACCACTGGTATTGGCACCCAAGTTCAAATCCCACCGTGGTGAGACTTTATTTGAAAAAATATAAAGGTATCAATTGCTGAG